>NQII01004006.1:43141-97781 GCA_002778355.1 Clitarchus hookeri
CCCTCAACGTTTCACCCGGCATTGAACTGTCACTCCCCGAAGTCATAAATTTCAGAGTTATCGCAAAAAAACCTCGAAACAGTTATTTAAAAAATCGAAGCATATAACACGTCACTGACTCCAACTCAAATGTTGGATATTCGAGAACTTGACCTTGACCCCAACGATCTTGGAACCACATTGAACGATTTTTTTTTACAAATCTACGAAACAAATAAAAGTTTAGGAACATATTACATTACTGACTCTGACTCCAATGTTGGATGTCGGTGGCCTTGACCTTAATCCCAATAACCTTTAACACGAAAAATCGAAAAAAAAAAATAATAAATTAGAAATACACTAATGACATTTTTGGAGCATGTTATATCACTGATTCTGACCCCATGTTGGATGTTGGTTAGCTTTACCTAATCTTAATTATCTAAAAATCAAAAATCTACAAAAAATGTTAAAAAATCGATTAAATTCCAAAATGTGTCGAACATTTTACGTTTCTGACTCCGAACACCATGTTGAATGTTGCTGGTGGTAACCTTAACGCTGACCGCCCATGGCGCAGTCAGATGGTGCGCCACCAGTCTGCGGTGCGGAAGGTTCTGGGATCGATTCCCAGGCAAAATAGGTGTTAGTAAAAGTTAGGTAATAACTTATTTTGTATGCCGTCCCCTGATAAGCTTTCAGGCATTACACCGGATAAGACTTTTCCAACCCATAAATCAATTAACCTTGACTCCACTAACTTTGATCTCAAAAAATCGAAAAAAAAAATTGCAAAAAATATAATATGAACGTAAAAGACACCGAAGAAAAAATTCGTACCTATGGAAAAAAAATTATGTTGGAATGAGTGACACTGAGGGTACGATTCTCGTAAAGATGGCAGAGCACAGCCGCTCTCTGGTACGACGTTCAGCAGAAGAATGAGCATCCATCTCTCCATCTCTATATTCCATTAGCTATAAAGCCGACTTATATTCCGCAGCCCAAAGCGAATCATGGATAGGGCATATCACGCATACTAACACCTCCACCCATGCCCATGCCATCTTCACACCTCTCATCGCTCCACTCTCCTCATAATATATACTCGCCATAGCACGACCTCCCCACCCTACTCCTTATCATCCACACAAGCCAATCAGCAACCGCCAAACTCTACCCCTACCCCCAAATAACTCGCGCAAGCTCGCTCCTTTCACCCTCCATCCATGTAATAAACCAATAGAAAAAGTCACCTGATACGAATCTCTGTACTAACCTCTTCGCACAAAATCTTCGGAATATATCTGCAAAACTTTTCAAATCTTAAAATAATATTTCTACCATAGCTGACTTTAACAACGGGCAATGCCAAATGGTCAGGCCTCAACCAACCAGTTTCGAAAAATTATTAAAAAGTGTTCCTCAGTGCAATCGTTCGTCTTATAGAACTCAGGAGATTTTAATCGACCCGACTAAGGCATAATACTTCAGATCCTACCATAGCCGTTATCCTGCACACACTCTAATAACTTTTATCGAAAACAGACTATCGCAATCGATTTATACACCACGCAATTAATAAGTCTTTCAGAGAAGTATGTATACATAAATTTAATTTAATTTATTTCTTATATACATTCTTTCAATATAATTCTTTCATATATTCTATCTTTACATTTCTCAGGTGTTTGCAGATCATGGATAGTATACAAAATTTAATCTGATATAACACAGATCCGTCAGTTCTCTAATAATAATATAAGATATCTCGTTAATGTGAATGAAATCTCTATCTTGTTGCTAAGCAAGCGAATGTCTGAGTCTATCAACAATTTCATTTGGGTCTGCGGTAAACATATAGTCAGGATTCTCAGCATTCTCTACCTTCTCCATTTCGCTTGGTGCAGCAGATGAACGAACAATCTTGATCCCTTCGGCCTTATTCACACCACTTGTGGAAGGAAACTCGTTGGTGAAATATGTGGGAACGTCAACGAAATCAGCATCGTCTTCAGCACTATCAATGTATACTTGTTCATTTTCATCACTGCTGTCTTCGTGATCGTCTTCACCAACTGTGTCGTCCCCAACATAAAATTAACTTTCCTTAAAAGGAGTCGCATGGTCATTATCGGTATTTAGAATATCACCGATTTTACGCACAATACACCTGTCCGGTTCAGATGGCCAAGATTCGCACTAAACGAAATATCAGACAAACAGTGTAGCTTTTTCGTACTCGTAAGCACTGCTTGGCGTGTTCAATTATAGTGCAATGCTGGTCAAGGAGCAACGTGTTAGCATTAAGTTCTGATTCCTGTAAGGGAAATCAGCAGCAAAACTCTTGAAAGGATTTGTATGACTCAGGTGGAAGAAACTTTGAGCAAGGTAAAGGTTGTCAAGTAGATTTCTCGTTTCAAAAGAAGTCAAAAATCAATTGAAGACGAACCCTGACCGGGACATTACACAACTCCCGGAACAGGCGAAAACATTGAAATATCCGTGGTTCCATCATCTCTGATCACCATTGAACAATCTATGAATTGGAGGAACTGACTGGAATTTCCTAGAAGTCATGCAAGCGCATTTTGTCTGATGATATGCAGATGGAGCTTGTCGCAGTGGCAAGTGTACTTTCCGACTGCTAGAAAGCCAACCGTTTATTGTATGGGACAAATTGGAATAATAGAATTCGATCCTGATATTTCTTTCAAAATGCATCACATGCGACTAATTGTATTTCTGTTGGTACGATCCAGGAATCAAGCAACAATCTAGACAGTTGAAGACTACTTTATCTGCAAGACCAAAAATAGCAATGCAGGTGAGGTCCAGCGTGAAGATAAAGTTGGTTTCTTTGTCTGTATAAAGGGTATATTCCACCAAGAGTTATGTTCATCAGGGTAGCACAGTTACGCAACATTACTACCTTGCATCGCCACACACATTGCATAAAGCAGTGAGAATAAAATGGCCTGCATTGGGGTGATAAGTGGATTGGCTCCTCACATTCGACAACCCTCAGCTCACACGGAGTTGAGTGCTAAATGTTTTAGGCCAAAACCAATATGACAGTAGTTTTTACACACCCTTATCACCGTACCTTGCCCCCTGCGATTTATTTATGTTCCAAATATTGCAAAGAAATTTGATAGGGGAAATAGAAATAGCTGGAGGCATTGAACAGCATTACTTTGGACGAGTTTAAAGACTGTTTACAACAGTGGAAAAAACGTGGGCCTAAGCTCATTATTTCGGACGAACCCTATTTTTTATGGTGGTTAAGTTTTCAAAAATGCATATCACATACATGATGTTTGCTAAATTAATTGTCTTTTTTTTGTGTCCACCCTCAGTGTGTATATATTTGAGGGTAAAATCCACCCTAAAAATATACTGAGTTTGGTTCCTTTCTTCATATATTTAAGGTTAAAATAAGTTCGTTAATTTGATTGATTAAGAATTTGTTGAAACCGAATGACAGCATAACTGGTTAAAATATTTTTTTCAAAACGTTTCCTATAGACGCAAGTCTTGCGTTTAAACCATGAGTTTTGCGTATTTTCTTCTGATATCGGGTTTCTTTCAATTGTATTTGAAAAATACCATTGACCACTACAATCACTATACGAGCCCTTAACTGAGGAAGCGTGGGGCTGTATTTTAAAATGTGGTTTGTTGTAATGTAGTGTGCGAAACATGTCCTATATGGTCTGAGCGTACAGGAAACGAATAAATAATAATAATAGGATATAAGTAAAATGTATCACAGCCACTTAAGTGTCGACTGCAGAAACACCAGAGGTGAAGAGACATTGCGCGTTCCCTTAACAATGATTCAGGGCGTTGTTCTTGTGCATTGCTGCGGTGTAAAGTGAGGAAAGATCCGCTCACCATCGTTGTCGCCGAGGTAGGATCAGCTGTCGTCACGGGAAGCCATTCATTTCTGCATCTGCTGCTTCTTCGACACCGTTGGAAGCGGGTTGGCCCGTGTTGATGCTGAAGCAGACATCTGCCTAGTTGCGCCTGCCATCGTAGCCCAGCTCCAAACTTATAGTTGCACATAGTTCTATAGTCTATTTGTTGTATCTTCACTCTTATTGAATCAAAGCTTTGAAATATCACCCCGCGTTAGACGTGCTTGTTTCTATCCTAAATACGTCACGTATCAACAGCGTTATATACTTGTGTTAACATAAAAGTGCATTATTTGTTTTGTAAAATTCAACGTTTACATATACATTATCTATAAGCTGTAGTATATATTTTGTATTTAATATCAATAAAAAGGTAGAAAATAATTGTGTTGGTAATGCTCAGTAAGAATTATTCTAATGCAAATAATATTACACTGAGCGCGTATGACTGTGGTGCATGGTTCCTTTAGCGAAATTTATAAACTCTATTAAGATTTGTTTTCATGAGGCGGAGGAATATTGTGAAAGTAGAACTTCAGCAAGGCTTCAGAAAAGTCATAAGTAACAGTGAATGGACTATAGTCGAAAACTGTGATCTGTTGATCCAAGTTTGGTTTTCCAAGGCAACATTTTTGGTTGCTGTGTCATATTCAGAGAATTTCAAGGATTTTAAATTACAGCTAAATATACTATTTGTAAAAAAAACCTTGAATAACTCTTCCCTAAGCCTTCACTTCATAAATACTACTCATGTGCTCAAACAACAGTGTGATTATACGTAAATATTATATTACCTATAAAACATTTGTTCAAAATGTTATCATGCAGTTCTGAACATACACACTAATGTAGAAACCAGATCACTGTAATTAAATAATAGTGTTACTATTTTACATAATGGGCAAATAGTATGGTTGTCACAAAATTTAAACAATAACTGCTCTATAGTAAATAATATTTATGTCATATATTTCATAATGTTTCAAAAATGCATCTATATCTTATTATTGCAAATAAATTTGCAGCGAAAATAACTACCTGGAAAATTAGTTATATCTATCTGACAATGGGAACTAGGTGGCTATGTAGTAACCTTATTTTTAATATACACAGTGAAACAGGCTTTTTTAAAAATATTCTACTAAAAAATAACAGAAATAACTATCTTTAAGAGAACCATAAAATCTGCATTTCATAAACAGGCGGAGACACATTTATGCTGCCTCAAAGGGCGCCGGCAGTTAAACAAACAGGTTATTGGAATTCCCTTATCTGTTAATACACTACAAATTCGTAGGAGGATGCTCTGGGATATTTTCTTGTTGATGGCAAATAAAATGAGTGCTTAAACTTTAGATTTGCCTTTAGGGTTACATCACACCTTCATCTTTATTAGCGTGCCATAAAATTATACAAACACTGATTTAAGTTACTTACGAGCGGGTCTGCGATGGAATGACTGCACGTCTGTTGAATGCCTTACGCGGAGAGGCGCTATGGCTAGTGATGAGTCAGCAATAGTCGTCCTAACAGCTCAAGATGTTTCGAGGCCTAGAAAAAGGAAAAATAATTGTTTAATAGGCGTAACTCTTAAGCAGACACTCATGGGTGTCTTCATAATAATTATGCATATTGCCTTGTATTGTGAACAAGAGATTTATCATGCTGGTACAATAAATATTTCGAAACTTATGTCACTCGGTGGTAAACGAAGTCTTTGCCCAAAATATTTTAGCATGTGACTAGGTTAATAAAATAAACAAAGATGGTGCAATTCTAAACAAACAAGAACTGGCTCTTAAGTATTACATTATGGAGAGAGGATTTCCTTGTCAGAATAACAAAAAAATGAAATTAATATAATTCGCCGGTAATCCAACCGGTATAAACACACTCGTTTGAGTGTCAGCAGACGTCTCAAGACAGATCATATGAAATCATCATTAAACCTTGCTCATTATAATAATGGTTTTTCATACAATCCAAACGACATTTGGGATAAACACATTTAAGCAGTCGTTTCCTGGCAGTAATATGGAAACAAAAAACAATTACACTTTGTAAAAATACTATCATTAGCCTATGATCTGTTTAAGTTTGGTGATCTGTTGATTCTGTAATTCTACACTCGCATATCTTTCTCGTTAGTGTTCGCGTGTTTGACTTACCTAAAGTAGAAGTGCGACTTTTCATATTCTATGTGGATCCCAAGCTTAAATTATAATTAAAATGTAAAGTTAACAGTAATTCGGGACGGAGCAAGTTGTTAGGGAAACAGGAACGAGTAAGGACTCGGCCAAGAAACCATCCCGGCATTTACCTGCAATGAGCTCTTAAAAATAGAAATTCATCTGAACGAGTCAAGTAACGAACCCGGGTCCCCGTAACCTTTGGTCACCCCTGGTGTTGAAATGTGTGTGCAGATATCATCTGTTTTTATTGTCGTATGAATTACAGTTGGCGTGTGTGAGAAATAAAACATGCTTCTGCAGCAAAAACCGTCCACCCCCCTCAAAAGGCACCATCGATCTTTTACCGGAAATCTCTGGCGTTCAGTGTGAGAGAGCAATGTTAGATTCAACTCCTGGTGCAGCGAGGGTGAACTGGTGAGCACGTGCTCAGATTACGACTTCACGTGTCTCTCGGTTACTTCTGTAAAGGGAATCGTATCCACGTCTTTAAGAACGCATTTCTTTCAATAGATTTTAATGCGACCATCAGTCTCGCATGCAATAGGGATATTTCGGGCACTTTGAGTGTGTTGTGTGTGTGTACGTATGGCTGTGTTTGACTAATAAGCTTTGTTTCTTTATATTTCTTAGTTTCACAGAATCACAATGTGTATTTAGTTGCACCAGAATTGATTAAAAAACATTAACATTTGATGTTTTTACACGAAAAGATAAATGTTGACGTTAGAGCCAGACCTTTTTAACAAAAAAATTTGGACATGGAATAATTTTTCTACATTCGAATAAATTAATATAACTCTAAAATTTCGTTTTCGCCATAATTCATTGTCTGAAATATGTTCTAATTTATTCGCACGTGTGAATTTTTTTCATACATGTCTCGACAAGGTCGAAGGGTGGTGAATGAGAGCCTTTATGCGCGTGTATTTGCTGGAATTCTTATATTGGTATAAATCGGCATGGTGCACAAGCATCATAAAGAGTGAATATTATTGACAGCTGCTGGCATAGAAGCCTGACACTTATACTGATACACATAATCGCATTACTTTTTTTACTCTGCTAAAGTCACGTGGCTGTATTTCTGTGACTCTTATTGGTGTTGATGGATGGGTCAGGGTGTACCTGTACGCTAGCGTCTTCTCACGGTATGGAATTGTTCCCCTGCAAAAATTACGAACGTGGTTTATTCATGTGTATAAAAATTTTATAAGCAAACAATGGGTGCTGAAAAATCGCCGCACGTGGAGTAAGCGTATGGGTATTTTTTGCCTGTTGCCTAAATTTCCCACTAAGTGGGTCTTATGCATGATTTAATAAAACGTGTTAAAGAATTTTTGATACTCAGACACAGATTGCGTGAAGTTGATTATTTCTAACGTAGCAAAAACAACCCTAGCTATACACTTATAAACAGTTGAATTACGGTCACTTGCCATTTTGACGAAATAGCTCTCACGTCGAATTTACTATTGACAATCCTCGCAGTACTGCCACGTCGTCAGATCTTGCACTGAGTGTCTGGATAACACAGAATGGGAATGAAACAAGATCTCCGCGAAGGTGAGCACGATCTGAGATTACCACAGGCCACATATTTCTGCTGCTAAGCGCCCTGCAGAGGACTTATAACTATAGATTTGACAACAATTGGTACTCTGATTTGTCATTAAAAAATTTTGTCTTCATGTTGTGAAGTTTAAATTAGTTCCCGCTTCCTGATTCACCTTAGACACCAGGATGACTCACTCGAGTATCACTTTTCTGTTGATACATGATAGGTTTTCCAAGGCACCATTCTTGGTTGCTGCGCCATGTTGAGAGAATTTCAAGGATTTTACATTGCAACTCAACATTATATATGTGAAAATGTTGATTAATACTTCCATACACATTCTCTTGGTTATTACTACTCTTGTACACTAACAACATTGTGTTATACGTAAATAATATATAACCTTAAACACATATGTAGAGATCGGACAATGTAATTGTAATATTCTGATACAATTCTGTGAACGTATGTATAGACTCGTAAATAATGTACACCTACAAGTATAAATAAATGATAAAATAATTTGCGAATAATAATTTTCGTTAATGTATGTAGAATTTACCAAGTTATTCATCTGTATTAAAATTCGTTATAATTGTAAAATAAGATGTATTCAGACGTGAAATCCAATTAACGACTTATGACAATGCTTTGTAATAAGAAATTGTTCAACAAAAAGCGATTATTTCAAAATAGGTATTAAAAATAATACTTTGTAATAAAAATCACGAAACTTGTTTATAGGACAACAAAAGTAGAGAGTGAACAATAGAAATAATAATTACTGAAATACAGTACATGAATTCAAATAATATTTCAATAAAAATTATAAATTGTTTTATGATACGTACGTATTACAAACAAATTATTCACTATAAATACTAAAAATGACTATTAAGATTAAAATGTATGTTCAATAACATCAACCATTTGAAGTCTTTATTGTCCTGTATTCTGCTAACATGTTAAGTTGGCTGTCTATAACATTTCTGTAATATGTCAAAAGCTTGTTCACCTTCCAAATTATGAAACCGAAGTATTTGTGAGAAGTCCGTCTGCATATATATATATATATATATATATATATATTAGTTTGGAATTGAGTGTAACGTGATGTAACCCTTATTTGTTTGCCTTTCTTTGCAAATGCCATTCCCTTCTTCAGTGACAATGATGTAGTTAACTTGTCTTCTAGTAACAGAATGTACACTTTTAGACCTCTTGAAAATGACACTTTTCACAGGTATAATATAAAAACTTTGAAACCAATTTCTATCTGAAATATTCATAATTAACAAAGCTCATGAATTAATATACTGTTGTACATCTATGATAGCTTGGTAATAATCAAATCACATGACAGATATTGACTGGCATCATTTCATCCTTGACAATAATGGATTGCAGAGTAACCAATTTTAAAATAAATTACATTACACTTCACCTTTTATCCTAGAAATGGTTCCTAATGTATCCTCTCCTCGCGTTTCAATGACAGCAGTGTTATTACCTTAACGTCTTCTCCATATTCTTTGAAATCTGCCAGCTTAAAATACTTCGTATACCCACAAACGTTATTTCAATCATAGTCACATTGTTAGTTTTTTCTGCATCAATATATGTGGTACATAATATTTAATTGATGCCGTCTTCTTGTGCTTGCCTTACTTAAAGTTCGTCCTTCAAGAACTTTATTATATTATAGTCTACGAAATGTAGTTAAACTGTTACAATTTCACTAGTTCCTTCATGAAAGCGTGATCAGATCGCCGTAAAGTGCAATATCATTTGCTGACATTCAAACTTGAATGTCCCTGCATAGTGATAATCTAGGTGGAACGCAAATTCTGTTGCAGATTTTCTGCAAGAGCTGAAAAAAGTTTTTACATATGGGCATCTAGAGTAACGTATCTTAGATGTATATAAGAAAAACGTGTATGTTATTTAATATAATGGATTGTTAATTTCAGATTTCTGATACTATCATAGGCACATCATTGTTCTAACTTATTGCAGCTTACCTAATGTCATTGGCTTTAGTTCTTTTCCATTTCTAAGGATTAGTTCGTTTCTTCTTCCCCTTACCTTAAAGCACTCATTTAATGTCATCCTCGGCGCTATATCTTCCGTAGTTATAACTACGGTGAGTAATAACTACTACAGGTCTTCTCGTTAATTTGCTAAACAAATTCTTCTATATGTAATTCCAGTTGTTCACACAGAAGCCAACTCCACGAGAACACATGTCACAAATGTTGCACTGCATTGTACTGTGCTGTACTGCAATACCCCGTTCTGTGTTAAACCACAGCTACAGGGAAGTGCATTTACTATATGATGGCCTAATCCAGTTTAACTTCTGGCAACATAGTGTACAGTCACTTCCGGTGGCACATACTTAGATTTGTTTCTGCGGTGTGGCTAGGAAGTGACTATATTTTTCCTGAACAGTTCAAGCACAAACAGAGTTTTATATATTAACGTGTATTTCGTGATTTAATTTCTACATTTTAAAACAGCGTTTGCTCTAGAATCGTGAACGGCTTACAAGCGGAACGAAGTGAAGAAAGAACACGGATATTAAAAACAGTTATTAATTTACTGTTTTAGATACCCAGTTATGCATTTTAGTAATCAATTGTTTATGCAAAAAGTTTGAAAATTTAAATCTACTGACGTGGAGCTGGTGTAAGAATTTCGAGGTTACAAGTCTTTGGCACTAACACGGAAAGACATAAACACATATTACCAAGGTACTGAAATTAAAATAAACCATAACACTATTACACTGACATAAAAACTATCATCTCTCAAAAAAATTGAAATATTGGGTATTGTAATTAAAAACGCGAAGTGAGGCTGGTATTAGTAAGCTGTAAATATTCTGAGTATGAATTTCCATGAAGGTAAACTAATATTCTAGTCAACGATCGTTCTGTGCGACTTGAATAGTGATAATTGTAACTCTAGACAGCATTTTCTGATGCTGATCACTTCATCTACAAAAGGAACAGTGTACTCTAAAATACTACATCATTTATGATTTTGGAATTTAACGTTTTTCCTGACAAGACTAACAAATGCAGGACTAAGTTCATACAATTTGGAAATATTTTTTATATGTGCACTGCTGGTGCAGGATGCTTTAAGGAGATAGTGGCCGTATATCTCAGAAGAAGGAAGATACTCCAGTTCACACTCAGTAAATGCAACAACCAAGGAATCCATGCACTCCGAAGGATATACATACGCACTTCACAATGCATAGTGCCTCTCGATGTAAAACTAAGGAATCACGTTTCTGTGGATCCTAACTTCGATTCCAATGCACAATTCTTGGTTGCTGTGTCATGTTGAGAGAATTTCAAGGATTTTACATTACAACTCTTATTAATTTTTGTTAATATGCTGATTTACTCTTCCGTACACCTTCATTTGGTTATTTATACTCATGTACACTTACAACATTGCGGTTATAAGTAAATAATATATTACCTTGAACACATATGTTCAAAAGGACGTCATGCTGTTCTGAACATGCACACTAATGTAGCAACAAAACATGTGTAGTTTACAAAAAGTGAAACTAATTTACAACATGGGCCAATTGTATGGTTGTCAGCAAATCGAAACAATGACTGAGATACAGTAAATTAATATTTTTTTATATATAATGGACAAGGCACATTAAAACGCGCCTAATACATATTTCTGCAGAATAAATGTGCAGCAATCGTAACTATCTGGAATGTAAGTTATGTGTAACAGACTATAGGCGCTAGGTTGCCGTGTAGTAAGCATATTCTCAAGATTTACAATGAAACAACAATGTTCACTATTCTAGTTACAATAACATAATGCATATATATATTTATGCGATTTATTAATATTACGTGGCAAAAATATTAAGGGACCCATTTCTGTTGGCTCAAATGGTGCTAACAGTATAACTAACACATTATTGGACTTCCCTTTACTATTAATGAACTGCAACTCATAGGATTAGGGTTTTGGCAATTTTCTGGTACATAGCGCACAACAGCCTGATGCAGGTTTGTTTGACGACGTGAGTGTCCGTAGCATCACAGAATGACGAAGGTACTCCAGTTCACACGCAGTGAGTGTCGCATCTAAGTAAGCGATGTAGTCTGAAGGATATACATACTCACTTCACAACGACATCGACACCAAAAATGAAACACCCGAGAATCACTTTTCTGATGATACATGATAGGTTTTCCAAGGCACCATTCTTGGTTGCTATGCCATGTTGAGAGGTTTTGAAGGATTTTAAATCACATCTCAGAATACTTTGTTTGAAAATCCTGATTAACACTTCCCTGAGCCTTATCTTCATAAATACTAGACATTGCACAAACATTAGTTTGGTCATAACTTAATATTATATAACCTATAAAACATTTGTTCAAAATGTTATCATGTAGTTCTGAACATACACATTCCTCTTAATATACACAGTGAAACAGACTTTTGAACTATTCTACTAAAAAATAACACAAATAACTATCTTTAAGAGAATCATAAAATTTGAATTGCATAAACAGGCGGAGACCCATTTATGATGCCTCAAAAGACGCCAGCAGTTAAACTAACAGGTTATTGGACTTCCCTTATCTGCTAATACACTACAAACTCTTAGGAGGATGCTCTGTGATATTTTATGGTTGATGGCAAATAAAATGACTGCATATTCTTCGTATAGTGTGGTGAATAAATACCCTTTGTTGTAATTGTGATTACGGCATACAAATACGACCCAGATCATTTTTAAGAAAGTTTTTTGGCTTTCAAATTGCTAATAACGGGCTCTTCCTGTATGTTGCGTGATTTTTACTGGAACGGTTTGATAGAAAAACATGATTTAGAAATGTATTTTTGTATTCCGGTTGTGTCTTTATATAGCAAGTATTTAAGAAACATTTGAAAGTAAAATATGAACAAGTAACAAGTTTTCATTTTTAATCAAAGTATTATAATTTTGCGAATGAAAATAACTTAATTTGAAGTTTTCAGAGTTATATGTAGGAGCTTTTTTTATGAACACATACTTCAAATTTTCCTTTACACATGAATCTCACTTTCATCTTTATTAACATGCCATAAAGTATAGGATTAATGAAAAGCAATCCTTACTAACTAAATTCACGGTAATAAAATTTCTTTAACTACAAAATCAATACGAACATAACGTCCTTGTATATACCCAGCGAATGATGACGTAACTACAAGAATTTATTGCAAAAATATGTACAAATCTCGTACATCTATAAGTCTCGTTAATAGCCTATTTTTTAATTAATGCTAGTTTTTTTTTGTAAAAACCTAGTATGAAATAAATAATTTTGACAGTTGATAGATAAATTTTATTTCACATTCTTTTGAAGTATGTGAATACATATATATAATTTTGCTTGATTGACAAATGTCGGATATCACTTGCAGATTATCGTCTCTCAAGTCCTCGATAACAAGGGCCGCCCAAAACTCTTCACTTACTTACTATTCAATTGCTGATTATTTAATCGAACCATGATTATCATAAAATTCAAATATATATATAACAGACTACTTGACAAAATAACTCCAAGCCATTGGCGAATATGATAATTAAAGTTCACATTTGATGTAAATACATTGTTTTATAGAGTACGGATTTTAAATCGAAATATAACGTAACACGTCGAAAACTGTTTTAAATGGCATACCACTACGTCTACAAAAAAATTCGCCCCTATAATATAAGCTTGTCTCTGAAAGTAATAAATNTGTATTTTTTCATAAAATAAATTTATTCTTTTACTTTAACGCCACTAAGTAAATATAAATAATGTCATCCAAGATCCGCCTCCACCTCCTGAAAGTTCAGTATTTTCCACAGTGGAAATGTTAGAAACAAATAAAGGCTAGTGACATCATTGTATACGAATATATTTCCGTAATATTATTTTACAGAGTAAAATATCTTTAGCGCATAATTGAACCGCACTCACCCAAAAATGTGTATTTCGATAAAATAATTTATTTTTCATGAAATTAAATAAGTCTAAATGCTATATTAAATGGTTCAGAAATCGGACAATTTAATTGTGATTTTCTGATGCAATTCTGTGAATGTATGTTAAAAACCCCAAAAATAATACACCCCTAGAAGTATAAATAAGTGATAAAATAATTTACGCATAATAATTTTCGTTAATGAATGTAGGATTTACCAATTTTTTCATCTATATTGAAATTAATTAAAATTTACAATTGTGATGTATTCAGTTGTGGAATGCAATTAACGATCTATGACAATGCATTGTAATAAAAAATTGTTCAACAAACAGCGATTATTTCAAAATAGGTATTAAAAATAATAATTTGCAATAAAAATCACGAAACGTTTTTATAGGGCAACAAAAGTAGAGAGTTAACGTTATATATAATAATTACTGAAATACAGTACATGAATTCAAATTATATTTAAATTAGAAAATAAAAAACTTTTTATGATACATACGTATTACAAACAAATTATTCACACTTAATACTAAAAATGACTATCAAATTTAAATGTATGTTCAATAACATCAACCATTTGAAGTCTTTAGTGTCCTCTGTTCTGCTAACATGTTAAGTTGGCTGTCTATAACATTTCTGTAATATGTCAAAAGCTTGTTCACCTTCCAAATTATGAAACCGAAGTATTTGTGAGAAGTCCGTCTGCATATATATATATATATATATATATATATATATATTAGTTTAGCCGCCTTAAGAACAGGTGCATTTGAATTGAGTATACCGTGAAGTAACGTATATTAGATTCTCTTTCTTTGCAAATGCCATTCCTTTCTTCTGTGTCAATGTTGTAGTTGACTATTCCTCTAGCAAGATAATGTACAGGTGTAGACCTCTTGAAAATGACACTTTTCACAGGTATGAATTTAAAATGCTATCGTCCCGGCGGTTATAGTACAAAAGACACAGTACCCTTCCAATTTCTGTCAGGACAGTTCTATCTTAAATGGAAAACTGTTACATGTTTTTGAATTTTACACAGTAATATTCAGCTGATATAATTTAATATTTGGTTCTAAATATTTTTCTTGACAAAATTTATGCCGTGTGGTAGAACTAAGTGTCCTACGACTGGGATTTCAAAAGTTCTTTGTTTTACATTTTGAAGAGTTTCTTTTGTTAGACTTTTGACAGGCGCAACCATCAGAAAAAAATTCCTGATTTTTTGAAATCCATTTTTGCCTTACAATTTTAATATAATTCCAACAGTAATCAAATGTAATTATGGCTACCAACGTTACACTTAGAAACAATGCATTAATTTCAAGGTCTCCTAAAATTGCCGATACTCCTCGAATTACACGCATCCGAAATGACCATCATAACACACTCGGTATAAGACTTACAAAAATGTAAATTACATGATTGTACAGGAATTTAAATTGAGCCATTCCATACACATATACTTATATATAACTTAATTGTCATGACGCAACAATTCCGCGAAGTTATCACCGTGCGGTAGTTCGCAACACAAAACATAAAACTTATATAATACCACAATACAACTTCATAACACAATATATTAATTATTGCGCTCACTGAGAATAAAATGAGTAATGGTGGAGATATATAGATCAATACTGGAAATAATAACTGCGTGAATAAATTAAAATAAAATTGAGTTATTTTATTTTTATTAAGACCACCTTCTTTCACGAACTGAGATACGCCCTTAAGGCGTCCATGAAACAACATTGCAAGGAATAGGCCCCGTTTTACAACAATGCTGATCGCAATTCCGATATATTAATTTGACACGACCGTGGAAATATCTATATATATATATGAAAATTTAAAACGGTAAGTGTTCGGAACCATCGTCGTGAATCTCAGCCGCATTTGTTTGGCGCAACTTTCGAACTAGATGAGTTTTTTTGTCGTTTTAGTGGATATATCTTATTTACCCAGGAAATCGGTTTTAATGCGTTTCGTGGCTTTCAGAATAATGCTTGACGAAATAGCATCAGTATCCAAACTCTACACCAGTCGGATACTTCATTCGTAGTATTGGGACAATATGTGGTTCCGAGGGCTTTGAATTTTTTATATTTTTTCCTCGTTCAGGCTCACTTTATTCCCGTTGCTGTTTCTGAGAATATGAATTTCGCCAATGAATCAACATTGTCACCGGTTATTAGTTCCAAAGCAGGCAAATTTCACTAAATTCAAAGGCATAACAAGAATGAATTGTTCTCCGTTCTCCCGCACGGACTCGCAATATTCGCACAAGAGAACTTGGAGTAATATCGTGTGTGGAGTGCTTTGAGACAATCCGTTCGATGTCTAATTAATTCCAATGCAAAAGCGAGCTTTTAGCACGAGTATGAAGGCTAAATCATATTTTTTTCCAGGGCTGTATGTGTTGCAGTGAAGTGAAGCAGCGACATTAACAATATCAAATTAATCAGATGCGGTGGTTTAGTGGGCTCTAATCTGCACAATATCTAACATAATAAGTGTCAGAAACAGAATGTATTCACATAGCAGAGAAGACATTATTTGATCTTCAAAATATTTCGTTTAATAAACCCCTAGAATCTTGAAATGATAAAATATAATTTTATTTCATCTTCAATATAAAATAACCATATAATATTCTGTAGTAAAATTTTTACCACAATATTTGGAAATTACCATAATATTTTTTTTTTAGAAATATTGTGTTGCTATGTTGTAAACCGCGGAAAATAATATTAAGTGTGTATGAATGTTATTTCCGCAATACGTTATTCTCATTTGGCACAGCGAGGAATGGCGGAGATGCTTAAACCTTTATATAGGACATTTCATCAACCACGTAAAATTCTTCTCCACACATAGTACAAGGCTTTAAATTATTTTACGTTTCGACTAAAATTCTAAATTAATTTAATTTAACAAAATTATTAGGAAAATAAAGGTGAGGCATATTAGATATTCATATACGAAAATAAAGATAATCTAAAAACAATTTTAAGATAGTTGTCAAATAGCTACACAATTAAAAGTAACAGGGTTATCTATTAAATATTTCTAAAAGCCTTATAAATTAACTATTGTTAATGTACAAACCAAAATAAATATTAAAAGATAAATTAAACCTCATAAATAAAATTTCTTTTAATTTGTTTATTTTAATAGGAATTGTTTAATTATCAGGCTTAGAAGATTTAGTTAAACTACAAATAAGTTTATATGATTTCAGGAATATTTTAACATGTTTNTTATCAGGCTTAGAAGATTTAGTTAAACTACAAATAAGTTTATATGATTTCAGGAATATTTTAACATGTTTAATATAAGAATTTTTTTTTTGTTTTTTCTTATTTTCGTAAGCAACGATTTGAATAGAAACCAACATTAATCACTGAAGAGCCAAAAAAACTGGTATAGGCGTGCGTATCCAAAGGACAGCGGTATGGAACCAATCAGAGTAACGCGATGCGGTTGGCACCTAGATCGGTTCCAATGCTACAATGGGAGGTTACCAAGATTTAACAGAGTTTGAAAGTGGTGTTATTGTCGGCGTACGAGAGATGGGACATAGCTTCTCCGAGNAGGTTACCAAGATTTAACAGAGTTTGAAAGTGGTGTTATTGTCGGCGTACGAGAGATGGGACATAGCTTCTCCGAGGTAGCGATAAAATTTGGATGTTCGCGTACGACCTTTGACTAGTGTATCGTGAATATCGGGAATCCGGTAAAACATTATATCTTCGACATCTCTGCGGCCGGAAAAAGATCGTGTAAGAACGTNTCGTGAATATCGGGAATCCGGTAAAACATTATATCTTCGACATCTCTGCGGCCGGAAAAAGATCGTGTAAGAACGTGACCAACGACGACTGACGAGAATCATTAAACGTGAAAGACGTGCAACCCTTTCTCAAATTGGCGTAGATTGTATTTGTGGACTGCCCTGCAGGATTCATGGTTTGATTTGCCTCCTGCATACCTTCAGACATTAGTCGAGTCCATGCTACGTCGTCTTATGACACTTCTGTGAACACGCAATGAAGAGAGGGGGGCGGTACACGATATTAGGCAGGTTTACCAATTTTTTAGGCTCTTCAGTGTACATATTAATATTAACTTTTGTATTTACTCATTCTAAAAACATTGCAAATGACTGGTTGAAAAGGATTAATATGTATGTTAGTAAAACAAATAATTGGTATTTTGAGAATTAAAGTCAATGTCCATTACTTATTCGAAATAAGAATAAATTACCTTAAAGGATATTTAACTAACAACCACAGAAAGTTCCTCGTATTAAATNTTTGAGAATTAAAGTCAATGTCCATTACTTATTCGAAATAAGAATAAATTACCTTAAAGGATATTTAACTAACAACCACAGAAAGTTCCTCGTATTAAATGAAAAATCTATGTGTTTCCTAAAAATAATGTTTGTTAATTTTTTCAAAAGGTTATTAATATGATGTTTTTATAAAATATACAGAAAAAAATTGTTTGCAAAATTTATTAAATAGTAACTCTATACAAACAATAAATATTAGAAAAAATATTTAAATGTGATCTTTAAATAATGCAAGTTCCTTATGTGTTTAAGAGAAGTTGCTTATGAAAGCAAGTATGTGGGGGTTACTACCCACACAAATTTCCAACGAGCTAAGCGCAACACACACCACACTTGATTACTTGCGTGGTTGTGTGGTGCAGTGCCTATTTCAATCTCCATTGGTAGCGCCACGAGGTCAGTTCTAGTATATCCAGCAGTTCTTCTTACGGGAATAGTGGATTACTGCTGCAGACTTCCTGTTTGTCGAAGGTTGTGTACATCCGCCCTTATTTCTACACCACACTGCCACGAAATTGAAAGAAACCACGTGGACAGGTGGTGCAGAAATAAGGGCAAAGCACAGTTGACGATGTATAACTATACTTCGTATATATATAGGTGTGCATTGCAGAAGTTGTGACGGACGCTGGAGTAGTTCACCACACAAATGGAGGCGTACAACTGCTTCCATAAGCGAATATCTCCATGCGTGATCTACAATGGACAATCACATACATGGGGACATTCACTTCTGGAACCAGCTGTAGGAAAGTCTCTGCTCATTGAAGGACTTCCCGCCTGCGAAATGAGCAGACCAATGCCGTTAGTGCTGATGCCACTCCTGAAATTGTAGAATATCGGGTGGAAATGTCAAGCAAAACTGATCGATCGTGATCTACACTATGCATGTACGCTAATATTCCCTGTATGCGATGAAATATCAAGCAAGGCTTATGAAGCACCAAATACACTAAGCAGATATGCCAATCTTCACTAGCTCTGTTGATATGTGAAGCAGAAGGGATACATCGCCTTATATATTATGCAGATATGCTGGTCTCTTTGGTTGTGTTGAAATATCACGCAAATCGCCTTCAACTCTATCTACACTACGCGTGACGGCAGATCTCCCCTGACTGTGTTGAAATGGCAAGTAGAACCGGTTCAGTGTCATATGCACTATACAGCTATGCTGAACTTCCCTGGCTGTGATGAGTGGTCTAAAAACCGTTTAATCGCTCTCGACACTGCAAATAACCGCTGAACTTTCCTAACCGTGTTTAAAAGTCAATCAAGACGGACCCAGCATCATATACAAT
This sequence comes from Clitarchus hookeri, assembly GCA_002778355.1. Taxonomy (NCBI): domain Eukaryota; kingdom Metazoa; phylum Arthropoda; class Insecta; order Phasmatodea; family Phasmatidae; genus Clitarchus; species Clitarchus hookeri. The sequence continues at coordinate 62,479 of NQII01004006.1, forward strand.
ATGCTGATATGTTTATCTTATTGGCTATCATTACATGTAAAGCAAGAATGGTCCATATTTTATGTACAGTGCATATATAATGGCGGTTCGGGAACAGGTATCAAAGTATCTGATTTGTGAATTTCTCGCCTGCGATGACATCACAGTTGCATGCATCGATGGCCGGTGGCCCGGGACGGAAGTGATATCAACAAAATTGCCTGCTGCACCTCAAAAATTACTTCTGAAAATAAATTATTGTACGAAAAATAAATTCTGTATCCAAAACATTTTTTTAAAAATGGAAAAATGAGGGAATCGTATTTGAAGCAACTTAAAGGTATAGCCTTAATCTCGTCAGGGAAGTAAGAGTATCAGATTCAGCAGAATGAGTCACCTAATCCTCAGAGTAGTAGAGGAGCATTCGAGGCTCCGAGGAAGGTCCGGCGGACCGAGGAGAATCAGCAGACATGGCCTCTCCCTCGACCAACAATCCGGCACCAACCACATCCACAACACTTGCCTAACCCTCTCTTCTTCCTCCATCAACCTCTCCACACACCCAGCTGCTAGCAATTATTACAAAATATACAAAAAAAATTAAAATTTGTTTTAAAAATTATACGAACACATAATAATACCCTACCTTACCCTCTCTCATCACACCACCATCACCTCAACACCCTCTCCAAACCTCAATCATAATAGATCTCGAGAAAAATCACAACAATTTAACAAATTTATTATAACAATTAAGTAACATATAGTATTTGCATTAAACTCAACCCACCTCCATAACCGTCCAACCCCCCACCCTCCTCATTGAACTGTCACTCCCCGAAGTCATAACTTTCAGAGTTATCGCAAAAAAACCACGAAACAATTATTTAAAAAATCGAAGCATTTAACACGTCACTGACTCCAACTCAAATGTTGGATATTCGAGAACTTGACCTAACCCCAACAATCTTGGAAACACATTGAACGATTTTTTTTACAAATCTACGAAACAAATAAAAGTTTAGGAACATATTACATTACTGGCTCCGTCTCCAATGTTGGATGCCGGTGGCCGTGACCTTAACCCCAACAACCTTTAACACGAAAAATCGAAAAAAAAAAAATAATATATTAGAAATACACTAATGACATTTTTGGAGCATGTTATATCACTGATTCTGACACCATGTTGGGGCAAGACATGTCGATCACTTCATCTGTGATGGTGTGCGGGATCTGAAATTACCACAGGCCACATATTTCTGCTGCTAAGCGCCCTGCAGAGGACTTATAACTATAGATTTGACCATAATTGGTACTCTGATTTGTCATAAAAAAAATTTGTCTTCATTTTGTGAAGTTTAAATTAGTTCCCGCTTCCTGATTCACCTAAGACAACTCCTTTGGTCTTGAGTTCACCTTCTAAGTGTAAACATACAATTTATTAATCCGTAGCAGGACTTGAAAAATAAAATTAAACTCTGAAACTAAAATCAAACTTAAATATTCATAATTAACTAAACTCATCGTTAAAGGTACTGTTGTTCATCTCAGATCTTGGTGATACTCAAATCACTGGACGGATATTGCCCATCCAATCATCTCTTTAATGGCAGGTGTGTTAAAACATAATGACTGTCTTCTCCAAATACTTCGAACAGGGTAATTTTTTAAAATACTAAATAAACATATCAAGATTTTTGGCACACATGCACATTGATAGTTTTATCTGCAGCAGTCAAATGTGGCTCACAATATTTAATTGAAACCTTCTTCTCGTGCTTGTATTACGTGATTATTGTCATTTAAGGATATTCTACTTTTGTATTCGTCAAAATCAAGATATCCCGATACAGTTTCACTAGTTCCTTAAAGTAAGTTTGATGAGCTCGCTGTATTTCTTGCAATGTTTTTCGCTTATATTGAAACTTGATGTCCCTGCTTGATGAGGCTGTGGGTGGACCGGAAATTCTGATGCAGATTATTTCCAACAGTAGAAAAAACTCATTTTCATTTGGGCCTCTTCTGTTTCGCAGCTACAGGGTATAAAAGAACAGTGTAAATAAAATTAGCTTATATGTTTTACAATATTATTACTTTTATTATTTTTACAAATATGAAAATAACATGGGAATACAATTATCATAAAATATTGCCATTATAAAAGTTAAGAATCGCTCTCTACGATTTTAATATTTTATTATTGCTTTAATTTTGAAAATTATAACCCTAATAAGCAACATTACATGATGTTGCTTCATTTGTAGTCACCACAAAAAGTATACCTAAATATACAAAACCATTATATCATGTATGAATTTGGAAACATAAAATTTTGCATAAGATTAACAACAATATCAAGACTAACTCACAACAATTTGCAAATATTTGTTCAAATGTACACTGTTTGTGCAGACTGGTGTAAGGACATTAGGAGCCGTATATCTCAGGATGAGGAAGATACTCCAGTTCACAGGCAGTGAGTGTTATATCCAAGGAAAATATGCCATGTCAAGGATATACATACACACTTAACAACTGGATAGTGCCCCTCGATGTAACACTCAAGAATCACGTTACTGTTGATCCAAACTTTGTTTCCAATACACAATTCTTGTTACTGTGTCATGGTGTGAGAAATTCAAGGATTTTACATAACAACTAAAAAAAAAATTTCTGAAAATGCTGATTAAAATTTCCATACACCTTCACTAGGTTATTATTACTCATGTACACTAGCATCACTGCGGTTATACGTAAATAATATATTACCTTAAACAAATATGCTCAAAATACATAATGCTGTTGTGAACATGCACACTAAAATAGCAACAAAACATGTGTAGTTTACAAATAGTGAAACTAATTTACAACATGGACAAATTGCATGTTTTGTCAAAAAATCCAAACTATAACTAAGATATAATAAATTAAATTTTTTTACATAAAATGGGCAATGGACATTAAAACGTGCCTAATACATATTCATGCTGATAAGTGTACAGCAATCGTATATATCTGAAATGTTAGTTATGTGTCACAGACTATAGGCGCTAGGTTGCCCTGTAGTAAGCATATTCTCAAGATTTACAATGAAACAGCAATGTTCACTATTCTAGTTACAATAACATAATGACTATATTTATGCGAATTATTAAAATTAAGTGGCAAAAATATTAAGGGAACCATTTCGATTGTCTCAAAGGGCGCCAACAGTTAAACTAACACCTTATTGGACTTCTCTTTGCTATTAATGAACTGCAACTCATAGGATTAGGGTTATGGCAATTTTCTGGTACATAGCGCACAACAGCCTGATGCAGGTTTGTTTGACGACGTGAGTGTCCGTAGCATCACAGAATGACGAAGGTACTCCAGTTCACACGCAGTGAGTGTCGCATCCAAGTAAGCGATGTAGTCTGAAGGATTTACACACACACTTCACAACTGCATCGCTGACTAGGATGACACACTCGTGAATCACTTTCCTGTTGATCCGAGTTTTATTTTCCAAGGCATCATTCTTGGTTGAAGTGCCAAGTTGAGAGAAGCCATGTTGAGAGAATTTCTTGGATTTTACATTAAAGTTCAACATAATATTTGTGAAAATGTGTATTAACACTTCCATACACCTTCACTTTGTTATTATTTCTCATGTACACTTACAACATTGTGGTTATACGTAAATAAAATAATACCTTAAACACATATCTACAAAAGGGCATCATGTTGTTTTTAACATACAAACTGATGTAGCAACGAAAAATGTGTTCTTTAGAAATAGTGGGACTAATATACTACATGGGACAATTGTATGGTTGTCAAAAAATCTAAACAATAACTAAGATATAGTAAATTAATAATTTTACATATATTATGGACAAATGGACATTAAAACGCTCCTAATACATATTCATGCTGATAAATGTGCAGCAATCGTAACTATGTGGAATGTTAGTTATATGTCACATACCATAGGCGCTAGGTTGCCGTGTAGTAAGCATATTCTCTAGATTTACAACGAAACAGCAATGTTCACTATTCATGTTAGAACAATTTAATGACCATATTTATGGAATTATTAAAATTACGTGGCAAAAAATTAACGGACACATTTCTGTTGCCTCAAAGGCAGCCAGCATTACAACTAACACACTATTGGTCTTCTCTTTGCTTTTAAGGAACTACAACTATAGGATTAGGCTTTTGGCAATTTTCTAGTACATAGCGTACAATAGCCTGATGCAGACTTGTACGACGACGTGAGTGGCCGTTGCATGAAGAATGTGGAAGGTACTCCAGTTCACACTCAATGAGTGTTACATCGAAGGAAGCGATGTAGTCTGAAGGATATACATACACACTTCACAACTGCATAGTGCCACTCGATATAAAACACAAGAATCACGTTTCTGTGGATCCAAACATTGTTTTTAATTCATTAACCTTGGTTGCTGTGTCATGTTGACAGATTTTAAAGGATTTTACATTAAAACTCAAAATAATATTTGTGAATTTGCTGATTAACACTTCCATACACCTTCACTTCGTTATTTCTACTCATGTACACTTACAACATTGCTGTTATACGTAAATAATATATTACATTAAACACATATGTTCTAAAGGACATCAAGTTATTCTGAACATGAACACTAATGTAGCAACAAAACATGTGTAGTTTACAAATAGTGAAACTTATTTACAAAATAGGCCTAAAGCATGGTTGTCAAAAAATCTAAACAATAACTAAGATATATTAAATTAATAATTTTTCATATATTATGGACAAATGGACATGTAAATGCGCCTAATACATATTCATGCTGATAAATGTGCAGCAATTGTAACTATCTGGAATGTTAGTTATGTGTCACATACCATAGGCGCTAGGTTGCCGTGTAGTAAGCATATTCTCAAGATTTACAATGAAACAGCAATGTTCACTATTCTAGTTACAATAACATAATGACTATATTCACGCGGATTATTTAAATCACTTTACAAAAATATTAATAGATTTATTTCTGTTGGCTCAAAGGGCGCCAGCATTATAACTAACACATTATTGGACTTCCTTTTGCTGTTAATGAACTACAACTCTTAGGATTAGGGTTTTGGCAATTTTCTGGTACATAGCACACAACAGCCTGATGCAGGCTTGTTTGACGACGTGAGTGTCCATAGCATCACAGACTGACGAAGGTACTCTAGATCACACGCAGTGAGTGTCGCATCCAAGTAAGCGTTGAAGTCTGAAGGATTTATATACACACTTCACAACGACATCTCCTACCAGGATGACACACTCGAGAATCACTTTTCTTTTGATACATAATAGGTTTTCCAAGGCACCATTCTTGGTTGCTGTGCCATGTTGGGAGAATTTCTTGGATTTTACATTGCAACTCAACTTTATAAAAGTAAAATGTTGATTAATACTTCCATACACGTTTTCTTCGTTATTACTACTCATTTAATCTAACAACATTGTGTTATACGTAAATAATACCTTAATCACATATTTAGAAATCGGACAATTAAATTGTAATTTTCTAATGCAATTCTATGAACATATGTAAAGACTCGAAAATAATGTACACCTAGAAGTATAAATAAATGATAACATAATTTGCGCATAGTAATTTTCGTTTATGTATGTAGAATTTACCAAATTTTTCATCTGTATTGAAATTCGTTATAATTGTAAAATAAGATGTATTCAGGCGTGAAATGCAAGTCACGATCTATGACAATGCATTGTAGTAAGAAATTGTTCAACAAAAAGAGATTATTTCAAAATAGGTATTAAAAATAATACTTTGTAATCAAAATCACGAAACTTGTGTATAGGACAACCAAAGTAGAGAGTGCACAATATATATAATAATTACTGAAATACAGTACATGAATTCAAATAATATGTCCATAAAAAAATAAAAATGGTTTTATGATACGTACGTATTACAAACAAATTATTCACTATAAATACTAAAAATGACTATTAAGATTAAAATGTATGTTCAATAACATCAACCATTTGAAGTCTTTATTGTCCTCTATTCTGCTAACATGTTATGATGGCTGTCTATAACATTTCTGTAATATGACAAAAGATTGTTCACCTTCGAAATTATGAAACCGAAGTATTTGTGAGAAGTCCGTCTACATATATATATATATATATATATTTATATATATTAGTTTGGCCGCCTTAAGAACAGGTGCATTTGGAATTGAGTGTACCGTGAAGTAACGTATATTAGTTTCTCTTTCTTTGCAAATGCCATTCCCTTCTTCTGTGTCAATGTTGTAGTTGACTATTCCTCTAGCAATATAATGTTTAAGTGTAGACCTCTTGAAAATGACACTTTTCAAAGGTATGAATTTAATATGCTATCGTCCCGGCGGTTATACTACAGAAGACACAGTACCCTTCCAATTTCTGTCAGGACAGTTCTGTCTTAAATGGAAAACTATTACATGTTTTTGAATATTACACAGTAATATTCAGCTGATAGAATTTAATATTTGGTTCTAAATATTTTTCTTCACAAAATTTATGCCGTGTGGTAGAACTAAGTGTCCTACAACTGGGATTTCAAAAGTCTTTGTTTTACATTTTGAAGAGTTTCTTTTGTTAGACTTTTGACAGGCGCAACCATCAGAAAAAAATTCCTGATTGTTCGAAATCCATTTTTGTCTTACAATTTTAATATAATTCCAACAGTAATCAAATGTAATTATGGCTACCAACGTTACACTTAGAAACTCTGCATTAATTTCAAGGTCTCCTAAAATTGCCGATATTCCTCGAATTACACGCATCCGAAATGACCATCATAATACACTCGGTATAAGACTTACAAAAATGTAAATTACATGCATGTACATGAATTTAAATTGAGCCATTCCATACACATATACTTATACATAACTTAATTGTCATGACGCAACAATTCCGCGAANATGAATTTAAATTGAGCCATTCCATACACATATACTTATACATAACTTAATTGTCATGACGCAACAATTCCGCGAATTTATCTCCGTGCGGCAGTTCGCAACACAAATCATAAAACTTATATAATACCACAATACAACTTCATTACACAATATATATATATATTATTGCGCTCACTGAGAAATAAAATGAGTAATGGTGGAGATATATATATCAATACTGTAAATAATAACTGTGTGAATAAATTAAAATCAAATTGAGTTATTTTATTTTTATTAAGACCGCCTTCTCTCACGAACTAAGATACGCCCTTCAGGCGTCCATGAAACAACATTGCAAGGAATAGTCCCCGTTTTACAACAATACTGATCTCAATTCCGATATATTAATTTGACACGACCGTGGAAATATCCGTATATATATGAACGGTAAGTGTTCGGAACCATCGTCGTGAATCTCAGCCGCATTTGTTTGGCGCAACTTTCGAACTAGATGAGTTTATTGTCGTTTAAGTGGAAATCTCTTATTTACGCAGGAAATCGGTTTTAATGCGTTTCTTGGCTTTGAGAATAATGCTTGACGAAATAGCATCTGTCTCCAAACTCTACACGAGTCGGATACTTCATTCGTAGTATTGGGACAATATGTGGTTCCGACGGCTTTGAATTTTATATATTTTTTCCTCGTTCAGGCTCACTTTATTCCCGTCGCTGTTTCTGAGAATATGAATTTCACCAATGAATCTACATTGTCACCGGTTATTAGTTCCAAAGCAGGCAAATTTCACTAAAGTCAAAGGCATAACAAGAATGAATTGTTCTCCGTTCTCCCGCACGGACGCGCAATACTCGCACCAGGGAACTTGGAGTAATATCGTGTGTGGAGGGAGTACTTTGAGACAATCCGTAGGATGTCTAATAAATACCAATGCAAAAGCGAGCTTTTAGCACGAGTATGAAGGCTAAATCATCATTTTTTCCAGGCCTGTATGTGTTGCAGTGAAGTGAAGCAGCGACATTAACAATATCAAATTAATCAGATGCGGTGGCTTAGTGGGCACTAATCTGCACAATATATAACATAATAATTGTCAGAAACAGAACGTATTCACATAGCAGAAAAAAAAACATTATTTGATCTTCAAAATATTTCGTTTAATAAACCCGTAGAAACTTGAAATGATAAAATATAATTTTATTTCATCTTCAATATAAAATAACCATATAATATACTGTAGTAAATTTTTTAGCAAAATATTTGGAAATTACCATAATATTTTTTCATTAGAAATATTGTGTTGTGTATGTTGTAAACCGCGGAAAGTAATATTTAGTGTGTATGAATGTTATTTCCGCAATAATTTATTCTCATTTGGCACAGCGAGGAATGGCGGAAATGCTTAAACCTTTATATAGGACATTTCATCAACCACGTAAAATTCTTCTCCACACATAGTACAAGGCTTTAAATTATTTTACGTTTCGACTAAAATTCTAAATTAATTTATTTTAACAAAATTATTAGAAAAATAAAGGTGAGGTTTATTATATATTCATATACGAAAATAAAGATAATTTAAAAACATTTTTAAGATAGTTGTCAAATAGCTACATAATTAAAAGTAACAGGGTTATCTATTAAATATTTCTAAAAGCATTATAAATTAACTGTTGTTAATGTAAAAACCAAAATAAACATTAAAAGAAAAATTAAACCACATTAATAAAATTTGGTTTAATTTGTTTATGTTAATGTGAATTTTTTAATTATCTGGCTTAGAAGATTTAGTTAACATACAAATAAGTTTATATGATTTCAGGAATATTTTAACATGTGAAATATAAGAATTTTTTTTTTGTTTTTTCTTATTTTCGTAAGCAACGATTTGAATAGAAACCAACATTAATCACTGAAGAGCCAAAAAAACTGGTATAGCCGTGCGTATCCAAAGGACAGAGGCATGGAACCAATCAGAGTAACGCGATGCGGTCGGCAGCTAGATCGGTTACTGCTGCTACAATGGGAGGTTACCAAGATTTAAGTTAGTTTGAACGTGGTGTTATAGTCGGCGCACGAGAGATGGGACATAGCATCTCCTAGGTAGCGATACAATTTGGATGTTCGCGTACGACCTTTGACTAGTGTATCGTGAATATCGGGAATCCGGTAAAACATCACATCTTCGATATCTCTGCGGCCGGAAAAAGATCGTGTTTCTTGCCCTGTTTGCTGCTGACTGCTCTTAGTAATTTGCACTGTCTGGTGCAACCCTTTCTCAAATCGGCGCAAATTGAATATGCGGACTGCCCTGCACAATTCATGGTTTGAATTGCCTCCTGCATACCTTCAGACATTAGTCGAGTCCATGCCACGTCGTCTTATGGCACTTCTNATTCATGGTTTGAATTGCCTCCTGCATACCTTCAGACATTAGTCGAGTCCATGCCACGTCGTCTTATGGCACTTCTGCGGGCACGCAAGGAAGGGAGGAGGGCGGTACACGATATTAGGCAGATTTACCTATTTTTTCGGCTCTTCAGTGTACATATGAATATTAATTTTCATATTTTCTAATTCTAAAAACATTGCACATGACTGGTTAAAAAACATTAATATGTATGTAAGTAACACAAACAATTGGTATTTTGAGAATTAAAGTCAATGTTCATTACTTACTCGAAATAACAATTAATTACCTTAAAGGATATGTAATTAACAACCACAGAAAGTTCCTTNCAATGTTCATTACTTACTCGAAATAACAATTAATTACCTTAAAGGATATGTAATTAACAACCACAGAAAGTTCCTCGTATCAAATGATAAATCAATGTGTTTCGTAAAAATAATGTTTTGTTAATTTTATTCAAAAGGTTATTAATGTGGTGTTTTTGTAAAGTACACAGAAAAAATTTTTATTTAATAAATTCTTCAATCAGTAACTCTATACACGTAAATAAATATTAGAAAATATACAAAAAATTTCATAAAATAATGCAAGTTCCTTACATGTTTAAGAGAAGTTGCTTATGAAAGCAAGTATGTGGGGGTTACTACCCACACAAATTTCCAACGAGCTAAGCGCAACACACACCACACTTGATTACTTGCGTGGTTGTGTGGTGCAGTGCCTATTTCACTTTCCTTTGGCAGCTCCGTGATGTCAGTTCTAGTATATCCAGCAGTTCTTCTTACGGGAATAGTGGATTACTGCTGCAGACTTCCTGTTTGTCGAAGGTTGTGTACATCCGCCCTTATTTCTACACCACACTGCCACGAAATTGAAAGAAACCACGTGGACAGGTGGTGCAGAAATAAGGGCAAAGCACAGTTGACGATGTATAACTATACTTCGTATATATATAGGTGTGNCATTTCACGAGTGCACCGTGAATATCGGGAATCCGGTAAAACATCACATCTTCGACTTCGCTGCAGCCGGAAAAATATCGTGAAAGTACGGGTCAAGCGACGACTGACGAGAATCATTAAAGGTGACAGACGTGCAACACTTCCTTAAATTTGGGTTGATTGTATTTGTGCGCTGCCCTGCATGATTTATGGTGTGAATTGCCTCCTGCATACCTTCAGACATTAGTCGAGTCCAAGTCACGTCGTCTTGCGACAATTCTGCGTGCTTGAGGAGCGTGTGAAGGGGGAGGGGGTTACCCGATAATAGGCAGGTGTGCCAATTTATTAGCCTCCTCAGTGTACATATGAATATTAACTTTTATATTTACTCATTCTAAAAAACATTGCCCATGACTGGTTGAAACGCATTAAATATGTATGTTAGTAACACACATAATTAGTTTTTGAGCATTGAAGTCAATGTTCATTACTTACTAGAAATAAAAATTAATTACCTTAAAGGATATGTAACTTACAACCACAGAAAGTTCCTCGTATCAAATGAAAAATCAATGTATTTCGTAAAAATAATTTTGTTAATTTTTTTTTAAAAAGTTATTAATATTGGGTTTTTATAAAATATACAGAAAAAAATTTGTTTACAAAATTTATTAAATAGTAACTCTAAACCAAAAACCAATATTAGAAAAATATAAAAAACTGTTCTTAAAATAATGCAAATTCCTTATATATTTAAGAGAAGTTGCTTATGAAAGCAAGTATGTGGGGTTTACTAACACACACAAATTTCCAACGAGCTACGTGCAACACACACCACACTTGATTACTTGCGTGGTTGTGTGGTGCAGTGCCTATTTCACTTTCCTTTTGCAGCTCCTTGACGTCAGTTCTAGTATATCCAGCAGTTCTTGTTCCGGGAATTGCCGATCACTGCTGCAGACTTCCTGTTTGTCGAAGGTTGTGTACATCCGCCCTTATTTCTACACCACACTGCCACGAAATTGAAAGAAACCACGTGGACAGAAGGTGCAGAATTAAGGGAAAAGCACAGATGACGATGTATAACTGTGCTTCGAATATCGGGGTGTGCATTGCAGAAGTTGTGACGGACGCTGGAGTAGTTCACCGCACAAATGGAGGCGTACGACTGCTTTCATAAGCGAATATCTGCATGTGTGATCAGCAGTGGACAATCACATACATGGGGACATTCACTTCTGGAACCAGCTGTAGAAAAGTCTCTGCTCATTGAAGGACTTACCGCCTGCGAAATGAGCAGACCACTGCCGTTAGTGCTGATGCCACTCCTGAAATTGTAGACTATCTGGTATTCAATTTCGGGTGGAAATGTCAAGCAAAATTGATCGATCGCGATCTACATTATGCAAGTAGGCTAATGTTCCCTGTATGTGATTAAATATCAAGCAAGGCTTATGAAGCACCAAATACACTAAGCAGATATGCCAATCTTCACTAGCTCTGTTGAGATGTCAAGCAGAAGGAATACATCGCCTTATATATTATGCAGATATGCTGGTCTCTGTGGTTGTGTTTAAATGACAAGCAGATCGCCTTCAACTCTATCTACACTACGCGTGACGGCAGATCTCCCCTGACTGTGTTGAAATGGCAAGTAGAACCGGTTCAGTGTCATATGCACTATACCGCTATGCTGAACTTCCCTGGCAGTGATGAGTGGTCAAACAAACCGTTTAATCGCTCTCGACACTTCACATAACCGCTGAACTTCCCTAACCGTGTTTAAATGTCAATCAAGATGGACCCAGCATCATATACAATATGCTGATATGTTTATCTCATTGGCTATCATAACATGTAAAGCAAGAATGGTCCATCATAATGTACAGTGCATATAAAATGGCGGTTCGGGAACATGTATCATGGTATCTGATTTCCGAATTTCTCGCCTCCGCTGACGTCACAGTTGCATGCTGCGATGGCCGGTGGCCCGGGACGGCCGTGTTATCAACAAAATTACCTGTTGCACCTCAAAAATTACTTCTGAAAATAAATTATTGTACGGAAAATAAATTCTGTATCCAAAACAATTTTTTAAAAATGGAAAAATGAGGAAAGCGAATTAGAAGCAACTTAAAGGAATAGCCTTAATGTCTTCAGGGAAGAAAGAGTATTAGAGTCAGCAGAATGAGTCACCAAATCCTCAGAGTAGTAGAGGAGGATTCGAGACTCCGAGCAAGGTCCGGCGGACGCAGGAGAATCAGCAGACATGGCCCCCTCCCTCGACCAACAATCCGGCACCAACCACNCCTCCCTCGACCAACAATCCTGCACCAACCACATCCACAACACTTGCCTACCCCCCTTTTCTTCCACCCTCAACCTCTCCAAACACCCACCTGCTAGCAATTATTACAAAATATAAAAAATATCTTAAAATTTGTTTTAAAAACTATAGGAACACATAATAATACCCTACCTTACCCTCGCTCATCACACAACCCTCACCTCAACACCCTCTCGAAACCCCTATCATAAAAAATATCGAGAAAAATCACAAAACTTGACAAATTGATTTTAATAATTAAGTAACATATAGCATTTGCATCACACTCACCCCACCTCCGTAACCAGCGCCCCCCCCCCCNACGACTAACATAATACATTACTGAGTCAAACCCTCATGTTGGATATTCGTGAACTTGACCTTGATCCCAACGATCATGGAAACACATCGAAGTTTTTTTACAAATCTAAGAAACAAATAAAAATTTAGGAACATATTACATTACTTACTCCGACAACAATGTTGGATGCCGGTGGCCTTGACCTTAATCCCAATAACCTTGAATACGAAAAATCGAGAAAAAAAAATTATAAATACGCTAATTACATTTTTGGATCATATTAAACCACTGACTCCGACCCCATGTTGGATGTTGGTTTCTTCGACCTAATCCTAATAATCTTAAACTCAAAAATCTAGAAAAAAATTTAAAAAATCGTTTAAATTCCAAAAAGTGTCGAACATTTTACGTGATTGACTCCGAACACCATGTTGAATGTTGCTGACCGTAACCTAAACGCCGACCGCCCATGGCGCAGTCAGATGGTGCGCCACCATTTTGCGGTGCGGAAAGTTCTGTGTTCGATTCCCAGGCTGAATAGGTGTTAGTTTAAGTTAGGTAATAACTTAGTTTGTATGCTGTCCCCTGCTAAACTTTCAGGCATTACACCGGATAAGACCTTTCCGTGCAATAAATCAATTAACCTTGACTCCACTGACTATGAACTCGAAAAATCGAGAAAAAAAAATTGTGAAAAATATAATATGAACGTTAAAGACATAGAAGAAAAAATTACGTACGATTTAAAAAAAACCATGTTGGAATGTGTGACACTGAGGATATGATTCTCGTAAAGATGGCAGAGCACAGCCGCTCTCTGGTACGACTATCAGCAGAAGAATGAGCATCCATCTCTCCATCTCTATATTCCATTAGCTATAAAGCCAACCAATCTTCCGAAGCCCAAAGCGAATCATGGATATGGCATATCACGCATACTCACACCTCCACCCATACCTATGCCACCATCACACCTCTCATCGCTCCACTCCCCTCATAATATATACTCGACATAGCACGACCTCCCCACCCTCCTCCTTATCATACACACAAGGCAATAACAAACCAACAAACTCTACCCCACCCCCCAAATAACTCGCTTATGCTCGTCCCTCTCACCAGCCACCCATGTAATAAACCAATAGAAAAAGTCACCTGATACGATTCTCTGTACTAACCTCTTCGTACAAAAACTTAGCAATATTTATGTAAAACTTTGAAAATCGTCTATAAATATTTCAATCATATCTGACCATAACAAGCGGCAATGCGTAATGGTCAGGCCCCAACCAACCAGTTTCGAATCATTACTAAAAAGTATTCCTCAGTGTATTCGTTCGCCTTATAGAACTCAGCAAATTTTAATCGACCCTAGTAAGGCATAATACTTCAGATCCTACCGTAGCCGTTATCCTGAACACACTCAAATAACTTTTATCGAAAACAGATTATCGCAATCGATTGTATACACCTTAGAATTAATATGTCTTTCAAAAAATTATGTATATATAAATTTTATTTATTTATTTCTTATACACATACTATCCACATAATTATTTCATCTTTGTTTACATTTCTCAGGTGTTTGCTGATCATGGATAGTAGACAAAAGTTTGATCTGATTTAACACCGATCCGTCAGTTCACTAACGATAGAAGATATCTCGTTAATGTTCAAGAAATCTCCATCTTGTTGATAATCAATCAAATGTCTGAGTCTACCGGGTCATCGGTAAACTTATAGTCAGTATTCTCAGCATCTTCTACTTTCTTGATTTAGCTTGTTGCAGCAGATGAACGANGTCATCGGTAAACTTATAGTCAGTATTCTCAGCATCTTCTACTTTCTTGATTTAGCTTGTTGCAGCAGATGAACGAGCAATCTTGATCCCTTCTGCCTTATTCACACCACTTGTCGAAGGGAACTCGTTGGTGAAATATGTGGGAATGTCAACGAAATCAGCATCGTCTTCAGCACTATCAAAGTATACTTGTTCATTTTCATCACTGCTGTCTTCATGATCGTCTTCACCACCTCTGTCGTCCCCAACATCAAGTTTACTTTTCTNTGTTCATTTTCATCACTGCTGTCTTCATGATCGTCTTCACCACCTCTGTCGTCCCCAACATCAAGTTTACTTTTCTTTAAAGGAGTTGCATGGTCCTTATCGGTATTTAGAATTTCACCGATTTAACGCAAAAGTCTTGCAAGTGAATATTTCATGCAAACATATTCTACCAGGCCTTGTAGGTCTCTCATTCCATCATTAGCATTAACTGTCTCGTCATAATCGCCTGGCGAATCGGTACCCACTGATGCAGGAAAAGGTATTGTTGTCAACAATTGCTGGCTCTCAAAAGACGACTCCTTGCAGTTCTTGATATGATTATTTAATGTATCACCTTGCATAAACTGCATGTACCCAGTGTCATAACGCTTCATCAAGCGAGTTCCCTCGTCGGCTGCGAACATTTTATGTAGTGTTACAACAGGAGGTAATGAAGTCAACATATTTTTTCTCGAGCCAAGCAAAGCTATGTTCCTTTACACATACACGTGTGTATCTTTAAATTATCACTTCTTCCAAATATTGTACCAAAGTTGATACATGATAGTGATACTTAGGTCGGTCCTTTTTAACAATGGCCTTTTATATTTCGACAAACATGGTAGCTTTTTTTTTNCATGATAGTGATACTTAGGTCGGTCCTTTTTAACAATGGCCTTTTATATTTCGACAAACATGGTAGCTTTTTTTTTAAGATATTTCCACATCAGCAACACAGTTTTTTTATTAAAATTTCCCGCAGTGGGAGAAGGTAAATCTATAGAGGTANAAGATATTTCCACATCAGCAACACAGTTTTTTTATTAAAATTTCCCGCAGTGGGAGAAGGTAAATCTATAGAGGTAAGCTCTACAGTACAATCCGCACTACCATTGTCTTGCGTTATCTTATTGCAAAAAACTGACGTCCGTTCCACAGTTGCAAAAAACTGACGTCCGTTCCACAGTAGCAAAATGTGTACTTACATGGCCTAGTTATTGCGCTGGTTACAAATTTATATATATAGTTACATATTTCATTAGTGCGATTTAAGAACATTATGCATCCATACAATGTGACAATTTATCTAGTTCTTTGATCACATTACCATACAGTTTCATCTTAAAAAATATCTTCCACACCAGAACTTCGCTCAGTGTGAACTCATTGTCACACTTAAACTAGATATCTGACAACTTGCCAGACCAACCCCTCACAAGACGCACCTATCCCCAGACGACAGACCCCTCACAATACTGACCTCTCACAATACTCACCCCTCACAAGACCAACCTCTCACAAGACTGAACCCTCACAAAAGTGATGAGTCACAAGAATACAGACACAAAACAAGACTGTCCGCTCACACGAATAATGAAAGCTCATAACATAAAACACTCAAAAGACCGACCCCTTACAAGATTGATTCCTAAAAATAATTTTGACCCCTCACATGANCTCATAACATAAAACACTCAAAAGACCGACCCCTTACAAGATTGATTCCTAAAAATAATTTTGACCCCTCACATGACTAACCCCTCACAAAAATACTGATCCTTCAATAAACTAACCCCTCAAAAGACGACTGACCTCTCACAAGACGACTGGCCCTTCACAAGACGACTGAGACCTACAAGATGACTGACCCCTCAAGGGCGACTGTACCCTCACAAGACAACGTACTCCTCAGAAGACTACTGACTCCTTNCTGACCCCTCAAGGGCGACTGTACCCTCACAAGACAACGTACTCCTCAGAAGACTACTGACTCCTTATAATACAACTACCCCTCACAAGACGACTGACACCTCACAATACGGCTGACCCCTCGCAAGGCGACTGAGATCACAAGACAGTGGACACCTCACAAGACAACAAACCTCTCACAAGGAAGTGGACACCTCACAAGACAACTAACCTCTCACAAGACGACTGAACCCTTACAAGACGACTGACCCCTCACAAGCTAACTGATGACTCACAAGACGACTGGCCCCTCACAAGACAACTGGTCTCTCACAAGACGACTGACCCCTCTCAAGACGACTAACCCCTAACAGTGCGATGGACCACTTAAATGGTGACTTATACCTCACAATATAATGAACCCCTCAAAAGACATAGGCCCCTCACAAGACGAATGGTCCCTCACAAGGCGACTGACCCCAGACAAGACAACTAACTCCTCACAAGGTGATTGATCACTCACCAGACGACTGACCACTCACAAGATGCCTGACCACTCACCATATGACTGACCACTCACAAGATGACTGACCACTCACCTGATGACTGGTCCCTCACAAGATTGTGGACCCCTCACAGGGCTACTAACCATCACACTTCAATGGACCCATCACAAGAACACTGACCCTCGCACATCAATGGACCCTCACAAGAACACTGGCACTTCACAAGGCAAATGACCCCTCACAAGACGACTGAACAATCACAGGACTACTGACACCTTACAACACGACTGACATCTCACTAGACGAATAACCCCTCGCAATGCGACTGACCACTCACAAGATGATTGACCCATCGCAAGGCGACTGACTCCTCACAAGATGGCTGACTCCTCAAAGGCCACGACTGGCCTCTCACAAAGCGACTGCCCACACACAAGACGACTGAACCATCACAATGCGACTGACCCCTTACAAGAAGACTGATACCCCACAAGACGACTGACATATCACAATACGACTGAATCCTCACAAGACGACTAAGCCCTCACAAGATGGTTCAACCCTCACAAGACAACTGACCTCTGAGAAGACGACTNCATATCACAATACGACTGAATCCTCACAAGACGACTAAGCCCTCACAAGGTGGTTCAACCCTCACAAGACAACTGACCTCTGAGAAGACGACTGATACCCTGCAGAGACAACTGACCCCTCACAATANTATACCCTGCAGAGACAACTGACCCCTCATAATACGACTGACTCTCACAAGGCGACTGACCCTTCAAAGTACAACTGTCCACTCACAAGGCGAGTGAACCTTCACAAGACAATGACCCTTTCACAATACGACTGATCCCTCGCAATATGAATGATCCCTCACAATACGACTTATCCATTAATATGTGACTGGCCCCTCACAGACGACTGACCAATCACAAGGCGACAGATTCCTCACAAGATTAATGACCTATCACAAGACGACTTACACCTCAAAACACGATCGACATTTCACAAGACGACTGACTTTTCACAAAGCCAC
The DNA here is from genome assembly GCA_002778355.1 of Clitarchus hookeri. Classification (NCBI taxonomy): domain Eukaryota; kingdom Metazoa; phylum Arthropoda; class Insecta; order Phasmatodea; family Phasmatidae; genus Clitarchus; species Clitarchus hookeri. The sequence goes on from NQII01004006.1 coordinate 80,690, forward strand.
TGACACCTCCTCACAAGACGACTGACACCTAACAAGACGATGGACCCCTTACAATATATCTGACTCCTCCCAAGGCGAGTGACCCATCAGAGGACGTTGACCCCTCAAAAGACGACTGACACCTCACATGACAACTCAACACTCGCCAGACCACTAATGCCTCACAAGGCGACAGTAGCCTAAAAGACAATGGACCCCTCACTAGACGACTGACCCTTAACCAGGCGATTGACCCCTCACAAGATGACCTGTCCCTTACAAGGTGACTGACCCCTCAATAGACAACTGACCCCTCAAAAGAAACTTACCACTCACAAGACGACTGACCCCTTACAAGACTAGCCCCTCACAAAACCACTAACCCTTTACAAGACGATTGACCTCTCACAAGACGACTGATCCCTCAAGAAACGACTGACATCTCACAATAATTCTGGCCCCTCACAAGACGATTGACCCACAAAAAGACGTATGTCCCCTCAAGATACGACGACCCCTCACAAGATTGCTGAACCCTCACAAGAAAGGCTCCTTATAAGTCTGACCCTTCAAAAGACTGACTCGTCACAAGAATACTGACCCCTCAAAAGATAATCCCTCAAGAGACGAATAAGCACTCACAAGACGACTGTCCCCTCTCAAGGCGATTGGCTCCTTACAAGGCGACTGACCCCTCACTAGGCAACTGACTCCGCATTAGACGACTGACCCCTCACAAGACTGATCCCTCATTGTGGAGCATGCCACTCAATCATCTCCGCATGATGCGCAAACCTGATGTACGAGAAATTGTTATTGCATATTGTTGGTATTCCGTAGTCGGTATCAAAATAAATACGTCTAGTGGCGCCATCTATATTGAACTGTAACTATGTATGTGCTAAAAAGGAACAAATAANGTTATTGCATATTGTTGGTATTCCGTTGTTGGTATCAAAATAAATACGTCTAGTGGCGCCATCTATATTGAACTGTAACTATGTATGTGCTAAAAAGGAACAAATAAATCAGTCTGTTGCGGAAGCTTGACGTGTTTCTATCAGGTTATGGGCCCAGCACGCTTCCACTGCGCACAGCACCTAGTCACGCCCCAATTTCCCAATTTCATCTGCATCCTCCGCATCCAGCTCGTTGATCTTCTTGCCAAAATGCTTTTCGATCTCTCTGAGCTGGGTCATAGCCTGGGGACCATCTATGAGGTTGATGGCGAGACCTGACTTGCCGAAGCGACCAGTGCGGCCAATGTGGTGCAGGTAGGTTTCGCTGTCAGCGCGGTGGTGCAGGTCCATTGGCAGGTCGTAGTTCACCACCATCGTCACCAGCTCCACATCTATCCCTNAAGCACGCGCCCCTTGGCCTCGCGGAAGCGGTCGAGCACAGCGATCCTCTGGTCGACAGTGAGATCACCTGTGAGTAGTGCCACCGCATGTCCCTCCTGGGTCATCATCTCCGCCAGCCAAGCTGCTGTCTTGCGTGTATGACAGAAAATGATGGCTTGGCCAATGGTGATTACACTGTAGATGTTGGAGATGGCGCGGAACTTGTCCTGCTCGTTGCGGCACGTCACATAGAACTGCTTTATGTTGTCCAGGCTCTCTTCCTCCCGCTTCAGCCTGATGATCACCGGCGACGACACTATCGCCTCCGCAAACTCCATCACGTCATTCTCATACGTCGCCGAGAAGAACATCATTTGGCAGTTGCGTGGCAGCATCCTGAAACATCAGCCACTCACACCTCCAATTCTGCATTACTAAAAAATTTCCACTTCATGCTTGCCTTTAAGACTGCACTTCATCCCCGACGGCCTCCATCTCGGGATAGGCATTTAGGTGTAAAATAAAATATTTCACTACTTTCGTATTTTTTGTGATATCAGTTTTAAACAAAAATCATTTTGCAGATTTTGAAAAGTACTCTTCAGCGACAGCACCAAAATTCTTATATATTGTTTGCAAGGTTATGACACAAAGGATTGAAACAATCAAAAGTCACAGATTCCAGACTATAGGTCAAATTTTGTGAAAAGGTATGTATCAGTTTTGCCGTAGATGAGATGCTTAAAAAATGTCTGGACGTCAACACTCTAGTTCTTTAAACAAAGGAGACACGCGACATTTTGTAAGTAAACACTTGCAAGGAAAACTCTTACTGCAGCGTATAGCAAGGACGAGAGTGGCGATGGGGGAAGCTTGGGTGTTGAGAATGGGTGTAACATGGGGGGGGGGGAGCAGGTAGCTGGACTTATCTGATCTCGCCTCTTTACCCTGGGAAGTCAGCGAACTGCAATTGCATTCTGGGACTTGTTATTTTCTGTCGTAACGTCAGCATCTATTTTTAAATATATAATGAATCAACATAGGTACAAATTACATATTGCAAATGTCGATCTGCCACAGCCACATTACAATAAAGATTCACATGTATACAGTTATCGCATTGAGAATTAATCTCACCCATATTGAACAATAGCACTGGGTTACACTAGCCTGCCGTTTAGCATGAGTCAGCATCTCAAGCACTTCGCCATACGGTGTTAACGTTATAATCAAATGTTTTGTTTCGCTTCAACAAAATTAATATGAGCACACAAAAATTGTCAGGATTGAAAATCACAAGCACACATTTTGATGGATAACTTATTGCACCATTCGAAAATTTAGTGTCACTCTTCTCCACCTCCTGTGTGCAGTTTTGTAATGAGATGCTTGGGAATGTAATTATCAGTCAGTATTTTTAGAATCATTTCGGTTGCATTTGTTATCGTGGTATTCGGAAGTCATATTTAACTCTAACTTACGAACGTAACAAAAATACGTATAGTCAATACAGTAATAGGAAAAAAAAAAACAATCAACTGCACTTTGACTGCATACTAAAGTATCAACATTAATCAGGACTGGTGGAATCCAGCGTCCGTCGTCTGCCCTTGCTTGATATGTCTCAGGCCGTTGAAGCCGCTAGCTTACACTGATAACAGTTCCGAAATACTAGCAACTAATACCGTGAGTGAATATAACCAAATAGAAAATCCTTCTATGACATATAAAATTAATCTCAAAATTAAGCATTTTAACATTGACAAAATTATTGCAATGCAAAACACACAAGTGCTTACAATAAGCAGTGACCTAATAAATAAATATAAATTTAAAAACACACTACCACTTTCCTATTAAAAGGATTACATTATTTTTACCCTACAATTGTGTACCACGTAACACAAAACATAAATTTTAAAAGCATTGTATACTGTTTGTTTTTAACTCTTATTGATATTTTTATCTTTAACTTTGTTCTGCTAAATTTCTTTGAGCTGCCAAAATGTATTCCAGGTCTCAAATCTCTTTACCTAAGATCATGCCTGGAGCTATAATCTCAGGCAACAAACAATATCGANTGTGTAATTCCTTTGCATTGTGACAATCAAAGTGCATTGAAACTGGCCACAAATCACCAGTGTCATAATAGATCCTAACATATAGATGTAATATTTCACTATATAAGAGATGTTGTTAGAAATAAATTTGTTAAAATTAAATATATTCCCACTGGGGAAATGCCTGCTGACCTGCTGACAAAGGGGGTATGTTTATTAAAACATTATAAATTTATGAACAAGATAGGTATTGTGCCTATGTTATCCAAATAACTTGCTTATTTCGATAAGTGGGGGTGTTGGTATTCCGTAGTTGGTATCAAAATAAATACGTCTAGTGGCGCCATCTATATTGAACTGTAACTATGTATGTGCTAAAAAGGAACAAATAAATCAGTCTGTTGCGGAAGCTTGACGTGTTTCTATCACATATAATGCCTCAGATTCGTCTCCGATGAAGCTGAAGATGGAGGCTTTTCCTTTATTTTCACCCCTAAGGNTATCACATATAATGCCTCAGATTCGTCTCCGATGAAGCTGAAGATGGAGGCTTTTCCTTTATTTTCACCCCTAAGGGAGTAATGGAATTTTTTTAGTGATGGGAGTGGGGGTTTGTAAGAGGTGTGGACATAGTTGATGCAGGACCAATGTCGGGGGAGGGGGCCATGTCCGCTGATGATCCCCGGCCCGCTGGGCATGCCTTAGAAACTCGAATTCTCCTATATTATTCTGAGGAATAAGGGACTCATTTCTTGAAAGCCTCCAATATTCTTGCTTTCCTGAGGACTTATCCTCTCTTTCTTCGAGGATTTTCAAATCCGCTTTCCCCATTTCTCCATTTTTTGGAGTTTATTTAATGAAAAAAGTGATTATTTGGTATAATAATCTTTTTCGGCAGTGATTTTTTTATGAAAACAGGCAATTTTGTCGATAACATGGCCGTCCCGGGCCACCAGCCGCTGCGACAACCGCCTGTGATGTAATCGCAGACGAGTAATCCGAAAATCCGATACCTTAATACTTGTCCCCCAACCGCAATTTTATATCTACTATNGGGCCACCAGCCGCTGCGACCACCGCCTGTGATGTAATCGCAGACGAGTAATCCGAAAATCCGATACCTTAATACTTGTCCCCCAACCACAATTTTATATCTACTGTCTACACTATGTTACTACTCTGATCCTCCTTGGTTGTGTTAAAACTTCAAGATGTCTGATTTATCGCCGTCTACATTATACAGACATGTTGATCTTTCCTCACTGTTCTGAAATGTCAAGAAAAACTTATTAGTCGCCATCAACACTACGCAGATCTCCTTATCTGCCCTGAATGTGTTGAAATGTTGAGCGAGAACGACACATCGAAATCTATAATACCCGGATGATTCGATTGTCCCTGGCTCTTATGAAATATCAAGCAAGGCCAATCAACTTACATATTTTTAGTCAATTATAAAGTACAACATTGTGAGTCTTCTAATAATCATCTAATATTTTAAGTATTTTTAAATTGTAAATTTTTTACAACAGACAATAAAACAACTTCTTGCTTATAGCAAAGAGCTCTCATTTTGTTCGTGTGATGTAAAATGTTTAAACACTTAGTTTCTGTTTACAGAACATGTGATATTAATAATTAATTTTATGAATCATCTTATTACTGTATTAACCAGTGAATCTCTTATCAATGCCCACCGAATACGCATGTAATTTGCCATTATTGCATCATAATATTTTATCTTTGAAAATTTTTCAATGAATGTGACAACTACTTTAGATGCCATAAAAATGCTCACTAAGAAAGAAACGTTGAGTTAAGAAAGTCAAATTTAACACATAGCCGTCACATAGTGCCTTGATACATGAGTCGTTATCAAACATGGCATCAAACTCCGTCAGTTAAACTGCAACTGATTTGCCCATATGCAAATAGTGTTTCAAACTAAGAACACTCCGACATGGATGAAGCTGGCATCATAACTCGTNTATCACATATAATGCCTCAGATTCGTCTCCGATGAAGCTGAAGATGGAGGCTTTTCCTTTATTTTCACCCCTAAGAGAGTAATGGAATTTTTTTAGTGATGGGAGTGGGGGTTTGTAAGAGGTGTGGACATAGTTGATGCAGGACCAATGTCGGGGGAGGGGGCCATGTCCGCTGATGATCCCTGGCCCGCTGGGCATGCCTTAGAAACTCGAATTCTCCTATATTATTCTGAGGAATAAGGGACTCATTTCTTGAAAGCCTCCAATATTCTTGCTCTCCTGAGGACTTATCCTCTCTTTCTTCGAGGATTTTCAAATCCGCTTTCCCCATTTCTCCATTTTTTGGAGTTTCTTTAGTGAAAAAAGTGATTATTTGGTATAATAATCTTTTTCGGCAGTGATTTTTTTATGAAAACAGGCAATTTTGTCGATAACATGGCCGTCCCGGGCCACCAGCCGCTGCGACCACCGCCTGTGATGTAATCGCAGACGAGTAATCCGAAAATCCGATACCTTAATACTTGTCCCCCAACCACAATTTTATATCTACTGTCTACACTATGTTACTACTCTGATCCTCCTTGGTTGTGTTAAAACTTCAAGATGTCTGATTTATCGCCGTCTACATTATACAGACATGTTGATCTTTCCTCACTGTTCTGAAATGTCAAGAAAAACTTATTAGTCGCCATCAACACTACGCAGATCTCCTTATCTGCCCTGAATGTGTTGAAATGTTGAGCGAGAACGACACATCGAAATCTATAATACCCGGATGATTCGATTGTCCCTGGCTCTTATGAAATATCAAGCAAGGCCAATCAACTTACATATTTTTAGTCAATTATAAAGTAAAACATTGTGAGTCTTCTAATAATCATCTAATATTTTAAGTATTTTTAAATTGTAAATTTTTTACAACAGACAATAAAACAACTTCTTGCTTATAGCAAAGAGCTCTCATTTTGTTCGTGTGATGTAAAATGTTTAAACATTTAGTTTCTGTTTACAGAACATGTGATATTAATAATTAATTTTATGAATCATCTTATTCCTGTATTAACCAGTGAATCTCTTATCAATGCCCACCGAATACGCATGTAATTTGCCATTATTGCATCATAATATTTTATCTTTGAAAATTTTTCAATGAATGTGACAACTTCTTTAGATGCCATAAAAATGCTCACTAAGAAAGAAACGTTGAGTTAAGAAAGTCAAATTTAACACATAGCCGTCACATAGTGCCTTGATACATGAGTCGTTATCAAACATGGCATCAAACTCCGTCAGTTAAACTGCGACTGATTTGCCCATATGCAAATAGTGTTTCAAACTAAGAACACTCCGACATGGATGAAGCTGGCATCATAACTCGTNACTGATTTGCCCATATGCAAATAGTGTTTCAAACTAAGAACACTCCGACATGGATGAAGCTGGCATCATAACTCGTGTAGGCTTTCACAATGAAGTAATCGTTTTCAAAATAAAGTTAAAAATAAATCACTGCCCATAACTACGACTTTTCTAACATAAAACTCTGGCATTCAGGCTCACAGAGTAGCTGACAGCTAACTAAAACGACATATCTCCAAGTCTCAACGCTCTATTGCAAATGTTATGTTTACTTTATTGTAACTTACGTTGATGTTTTATGCTTTATGCACATTAGAATACGAACAGGCATATTAGTACTTTCATAACCATTACAATTTTTTAACTTGACTTTGGCGTAAATAGAGTCATTACGCACATGACAAAGTAAATATTACATATCGGGAAGTTGACAAACTGAGGAGTAAAATAAACCTTAAGCATTGCTTTCGAAAGAGCTAACCTATATCTGAACAGCTTTAAACAAATATGTTCAATGGGCGACTGATCAGGCGGACCGGAAAAACAGAAAATGTTGAAAAATGAAGTTGACACTCTTGGGAAACCAAAGGTGTTTACGGGCGAGAATAACCTCGCTGTAAACTGGATGCTGGACACACACACACAAAGATATGACATAGGAGTAAAGGATGTTTTCTGTATATTACTGTGCGTTCAATGGACCTCGTATTGCTACAAGTGGCGAAAGACGGTCACATATGATTGTTCCCTGACCATCACTCTTAAAGTAAGAGATGTGTGTCACAGCCAAATGGGAATGGGGTTTTAGCTCTATGGTACGGTCCTCCAATATCGGTTATTGTGATCATCAGTTTTCTAAGAAAAGCGTGATTCGTCGCTAAAGAAAGTGCGTCGTCATTCCACAGGAATTCACGATTCTTTCTGCTGACGTCAGTGTAAAAATTAAGCAACGATTTTGCGCTGCACCGAGAAAAAGGTTTTGTCGGACCGAACAAAGTTGGTTCGAAGCAACCAAATACATTGTATAGGGGCAATGAAATATCGTACTTTTGAAACCAAATTATTTAGTTTTTATTAAATTCCCCCAAACAAATATTTGATTGGTGAAAATAAATATTTGCTCGTACTTCGCACATTAAACAGTTAAAAAAAAAATCAAAAGCCCGACTGAGAATCGAAACTAGATAGTCTCCGCCCGAGCCTTATGGCCTTACCAACAACCTCAGATACAGNCAAAAGCCCGACTGAGAATCGAAACTAGATAGTCTCCGCCCGAGCCTTATGGCCTTACCAACAACCTCAGATACAAAGAACGATGGAAATGGAATATATTTCAATACCTGCATATCAAATATTATACAAAGTGCGAAAAACGTATTTCAATTTATACAGCCTTCCATTATAATTTGCTGTTTTACTTGTTTCATTAGGAAGTTCATACCATTATTAAACATCAAGAGGTGCACTAACAGACACTGTCCCTATCCTAATTGTCAGAAAAATGCAAACCACTCTGCAGCTGTATTTTAGAACGAAGACAATCAAATAAGCGGCCAAACNATCCTAATTGTCAGAAAAATGCAAACCACTCTGCAGCTGTATTTTAGAACGAAGACAATCAAATAAGCGGCCAAACAAATATACACAGTTCAGTCAACAATATTTATTGTCGATAGGCTGATTTATTATGTCCCAACACAGATATAGTGTTTGTTCAAGCGTTTAATTTATGAGATGAACAAAACTAATTTTGATGCTTTTCAAGATATGTTTACTCAACAACAAATTTTTCCAGGCAACTAGATATATTCTTTTCCCAACACAAAGACATATTTTGAGGGCTGGAAGAAACCTTTCTCTCGTGACGGTAATTGCATAACACGTAAAAATTGTCAGGACAGCAATTTTCCTTTGCTATATTTCTGTAAATATTTATGAAAGTTCTAGTGCAAAAAGAAGATGCTGGCACTGTTTGTACCTGAGAAGCAATATTTCCTCTCGCCTGGCAATTTGTCGAGATCGCCGCGGTGTATAGGTTCTTCCATGTTTCCGGAACTCCGAAATATATTTGGAGGTTAAGTCAAAAAGTTTCAAATGACCCACAATTTGTTGCCACGCCTTCGCTGACTCTCGTAGCCTTACGCCTCATTTAGTCTCCTACAGTTAAAATATCAGCTGTCTTGTACGTATTTGCGGTATGCCTACCACTCATTAATCAGTCATGGAAAATATTGTGCCTTTTACATAGCATGATTTTCTACCGACTGCTTCGGTACACCACATCAAGGGCGATGGCACCATCGTGGTATAATACACATGCTTGCACTGCAGATAATAACTTGAAACAACCGATGGCATTTGACTAATCTTTCTTGGTTAGCAACGAAATTTACGCTATGCGCACATTTTTTTTTTTGNGAAACAACCGATGGCATTTGACTAATCTTTCTTGGTTAGCAACGAAATTTACGCTATGCGCACATTTTTTTTTTTGCAGTGAGTGTTTAATAAGTCATTGTAACATGCCTGAAGAGTAATATTCAGACATATAGATAATGCTTTGCATTAAGTGAATTCATCTGCATAATATAAATAGGGACAGGAAAATTTCGCGGTTTGAATGACTTGCAGGCTAGACTCCACTGTATTATACATTATCGAGCCTCGTCTTTATGTTGATTGGCTGCTGCCCCAGCGTGTTACCAGTTTACCTCAGGCCAGGTGACATGGGATTCGGCGCTTGTTTCCTTGCAAGCCTATTGTTGCCTCAGAGTTTACATAGGCGTTTCTAATAAACTGTAATCCAATTGCAAACATAACGTGTACGTACATGTGATTGAAGTCTAGATTGTCCTCGAATGAATTCGCGAAATTTTCCAGTCCTTAATTATAAGAATACTTTTGTAAGATAATACTTCGGCATAATATATAATTTGAATTAAAATTAAAATTGCATGTTATAATAAGTCTATGAGAAATTAAGTTTTTAAGATTCCTATACATTTTATTCGTGTGGCCCTGTTTTTTAAAATCCGTAATATATTGATGTTTTCTGCCTGTAGGACAGATAGTGTTCGCGATTACAAGAAAGATCTTTTCGCTAATTTCTGCGTTTTGCGGTAGTGTTTTATTAATTGTAGTCAGTTTTATCTCAGGTTAAGACTTAAAAATACATTTTAAAAACCACATCTACTAACACGCATTTTCGTCGATGGAGAGTGATTGGAATTGTTATCAATTTTAGAAAAGCTTTCTTGCTTTGGTTTAATTTATATTTAAACAAGCCGACCCGACAGCCGTTTCCCTGTCAATTTATACAAAAATAGATATAGATATAAGATAGATAGATAGATAGATTATTTTAATTTGTGTTTAATGGTGAGACCAGGTTGCATAGCACCCATATTTTAATATTACAAACATTTACAAAAATTAATTAAAGCGTTCATCGCAACGCTTGGTGATGAACGATATATTTCGTCTTTCCGTTTGGAGAGAAAACGAATAGCGCCGATGGTTGACCTACTCTCGAGCACGCCACGTACAACTGCCCATGGGTAAAACATGGCAATTCCAGGTTTATTCCACACATTTCCAACGATTGGCCTTGCGATTTATTAATCGTCATTGCGAATGCAAGACGAACAGGAAACTGGACGCGCTTAAATTGAAACGGTTAACCGGCTGGAATCAGTGGTATTCTTGGAATCAGAACATCCTCGCCTTTGAACTTTCCTATGATTATCGTTGCTTCAATCACGTTGTTCATCAGCTTATTAACAGCGAGTCTTGTTCCATTACATAGTTTCGGTTGGTTCAGATTGCGTAGCATGATTATCACTTAGCCGACCTTGAGCTGCAAATTTTGCGGTGGCATTCCTGGAAAATCCAATGAATTCAAAAATTAAATTGGATAAATGACGACTTCATCTGTATCGGTAATTGAATCGATCGACTTAAATGAATGCAGTTGGCAAGCGATTTGATTTTNCAATCGATCGACTTAAATGAATGCAGTTGGCAAGCGATTTGATTTTGAATTTTTATGTTCAAATCGTCTACGTCCTTCTTTTTCGCTGCCAAAATAGCTCGTTCGCTCAACCAAACATGTTTTTTTTTCAATTTGCACCAATATTCGGGAACACTTTCGTGATCAATTCTTCTTTCGACGTTGTGAAATGACAAAAATTAGGTGGAAACAAAATGAGGCCAGTGGAAGCGTCAATCGGAATTTTCCCGTTGCCAATGTCTAATAATTTGGTGGAAAACACTTCCGCCGATTCGTCATTTTGTAACGCGACTCGCATATTCGTTGGTAACTTGANGGTGGCATTCCTGGAAAATCCAATGAATTCAAAAATTAAATTGGATAAATGACGACTTCATCTGTATCGGTAATTGAATCGATCGACTTAAATGAATGCAGTTGGCAAGCGATTTGATTTTGAATTTTTATGTTCAAATCGTCTACGTCCTTCTTTTTCGCTGCCAAAATAGCTCGTTCGCTCAACCAAACATGTTTTTTTTTTCAATTTGCACCAATATTCGGGAACACTTTCGTGATCAATTCTTCTTTCGACGTTGTGAAATGACAAAAATTAGGTGGAAACAAAATGAGGCCAGTGGAAGCGTCAATCGGAATTTTCCCGTTGCCAATTTCTAATAATTTGGTGGAAAACACTTCCGCCGATTCGTCATTTTGTAACGCGACTCGCATATTCGTTGGTAACTTGANTCTAATAATTTGGTGGAAAACACTTCCGCCGATTCGTCATTTTGTAACGCGACTCGCATATTCGTTGGTAACTTGAGAGTTTTCACGTATCTCCACAAATTCGATCACTTCAAGCAAGCGTTTATTTCATCAACATCTGTTGATCTTGGAATGACTGGCAGCGTTTGCCGAAAATCGCCGGCAAGCAGAATCATCGTACCTCCAAGTAGGTCCTGATTATTGCGCAAATCTTTCAACGTTCGATCGAGTGCCTCCAATGCTTGTTTGCGCGCCATCGTGCATTCATCCCAAAATATTATTTTGCTATTCTGTAGTACTTTCGCCATTGCTGAATTTTTTTACAATGTTGCACGTCAATTCATCTATCGTTTGCAAATTCAGCGGCAGTTTGAGCGCTGAATGGGCTGTTCTTCCTCTTTCTAACAATGGCAGCAATCCCTTATAATGCTACGGCCAGCGCTATTTGACCTTGTGCGCGAATCGAATCTAAAATCAATGAAATTAGGAACGTTTTGCCTGTTCCGCCAGGTGCATCGAGGAAAAATATTCCTCCGTAGCCGTCGTTGATTGCTATCATCAATCTGATGCCGGAGTATTTGGAGGACGCTTTATTGGCAACAAGGGCTGGAATGTACTTGTAGCAGGATGGATCCTCTGCATATTACTTACGACAAGTAGTACATTACTTCAATGAAACCTATCCTGGCCGTTGGATCGGTCGCGGCGGTGTTGTTGCTTGGCCACCACGGTCACCTGACCTTACTCCGCTAGAGTATTGTTTGTGGGGTTGTTTGAAGACCGACGTCTAAAGGCGAAAAGCGCAAACAAGGGAAGAATTGCTTGCTCGCGTGTTAAATGCTTGTGTGCACGTTAAAGAAGACCGTGGACACCAGAGCCGATAAGCAACACNGAATTGCTTGCTCGCGTGTTAAATGCTTGTGTGCACGTTAAAGAAGACCGTGGACACCAGAGCCGATAAGCAACACAGCACCTGACTACACGAGCTGTAGTTGGCGGTGGCATTTAAGAACATGTGTTGCAAAGNAGAGCCGATAAGCAACACAGCACCTGACTACACGAGCTGTAGTTGGCGGTGGCATTTAAGAACATGTGTTGCAAATGGAATTTACACAATAAAACCCACCACTTAACGATATGTTCATTGACTATCGCCTGTAACGTTCCCATTCCTGTCAGTTTCACATAAATGTATCTCGGACATCTTTGCGAATAGACCTAATGTTTATTNCCTGTAACGTTCCCATTCCTGTCAGTTTCACATAAATGTATCTCGGACATCTTTGCGAATAGACCTAATGTTTATTGATGTTTTCCCTTCAAGAAGGTTCATACTATCACCTCTTAACGTATGTCCGTTTCACCCTGACACATTCGGTATATACTACCCCTCTTAGCCTTATACGCTGATTGATCTCAATACGCGGACGCATAAAATGGTAGTTGCTAAATGTGCTTATAGTTGTCAATTAAACTGTGAATATCCTTCGAATTGTTCGACTCGCAAGGAACGGTGCCACTACTATAATTTGACGGTCCGTCCTCGCATATCGCACCACCGCGAGTTCTTGCACAGGTCTTCAGTCATCTCCAACGGCCAACGAAACAAAGGAAGTCTAAACTACCGCTCACGTGTGATTTTGGATTAAGTCGAACATCTGTCTTCCGAGTCCTCTCGTACCGCACTGGTAGAAAGTTATGTTCCAGCCAACAAAATATTTGTTTGTATTGGGCCAAAAATACATTTAGTTTCCCTAAGAAAATATTTTTTTGTGTAAACCAAACTTAAATAGCAAAAATATCGATTTGTTTGTGTAACAAAATTCTCGCTTGAATTAACAAAACCTGTATGTTGTCACAAAAAAATTAGACTGTAGACAAATTATTTTCTAATATCAACGGTGTATATTTGTTTATTTGACTGATTTCGTTCAATAATACAGCTGGAGTGATTGTTGGTATATTTTATGACAATAATGGAGGTAACAATGTTTTTANCTGATTTCGTTCAATAATACAGCTGGAGTGATTGTTGGTATATTTTATGACAATAATGGAGGTAACAATGTTTTTAGGGCCTTTATTGATGCCTAATAATGCTATAACATCCCAACAAAACAATTTGAGCACAAAATTAAAATGTTNTTTTTAGGGCCTTTATTGATGCCTAATAATGCTATAACATCCCAACAAAACAATTTGAGCACAAAATTAAAATGTTTAACTGTAAAACTTGAAATATTTCTTGCGCGCGTTATCAAGTATTCGCAATGTATGTATCAAAGATATTCCTAGTTCATTAGTAGTCAGTTTAGCCGAGGTTGCTCGGGCGCCAACGATTTACGTTTGAATCACGGTTGAGCTTCCAATTCTGTTTTTATATGAACATAAACGGTTTAATGTACGAAGAGTTAAACAAATCTTTAGTTGCACAGACCAAATCTTTTTTTGGAGGAAACTAATAAACACAACATAAAGAAATTGTTTTCAACAACAAAATAGTTTATGGCTCCTATATAAACAATTTATTTGGTTGCGCCAAACAAATTTTGTTTGATTCAACTAAAACTTTTTCTCAGTGCGTTCATTTCATTTTCATGAAAATTAATTATTTTCACCTTGACAAACTGTTTTCGTAATATGTGAAATAACACGCTCCTGAAATTTAGGTTATCGAAGTAAAATGTTTATTGTGTCAGTAGGGGCCTCACCCTCTCAAAAGCGCTGGAGGATGACTAACTCGCCCCTTGAACCTTCAGTTGAAAAGCTGTCTCCCCTCTTACGCCGCGGAAAATGGATTTGCCTTTCCCTTCCCCCTAATCCCGCGTAAAGACATTCATTAGCACCGGTTCACCCCTTTCGGCTTATTCCCACTTAAAATTGCTTTGTAAAACTTGATTCATAAATGAGCAATAAAATTCAGTTATATCAACTCCTGACCTTATGCGGAACACATGCAAACCATTAAACCTACAAATACAATATCAGCTATATTTAGATTCATATACTTTAGCGATTACTCCGTCCATCTCACAAAACGCTTTATAATATTTTCAGGATTGGGATTACAATTTATTTATAGAGTTATTTTTTATTCAACAGAAACTTCCCTTAATGCTTTGTCCTTTACTCTGCAGTAAATTTTTATTATTTATAACGTACTACGAATATGCACATAATTTTTTTTTAATTAACTGTTTGATAATTGAAAACGAAACCACGGTATTTCGTCCTCCTTCCAAGGCAAACCGAGTTCGATACCCGAAGAGGTCGCTCCCGAATTTTCGAATTCGGGAATCATGCCGGACGATGCCGCTGGTCGGCGGGTTTTCCGGAGATCTCCCGTTTCCCCCGCCCTGGCATTCCGGCGCTGCTCCATACTCACCTCTCTTCAACCTCATCGGCTCTCAAAACCTCAATGTTAAGAGCCACCCGAATATCTTCCCTTCACTTCTCTTCATTCGGTATTTCATAAAGAGCTGCGTTAAAAAATTTCTACCAGAATGGACTAAATGTAGGTAGTAGTTTATCGTGTGATGTTAAAAAACTCTCAAATACTCAGTTAGTCGTGATTACTGTAACAGATGTTGCAAAATCTACAGATGCAAAAAGTTGCTGAATCCAAAATACGTGTTAAATATACACTCTGCCCTAACAGAAAATCAGCTAATGTAGAATTATACATAATACCAAAATGGCGGGGACCACTCTACCTTAAGCGTGTTGGATACCAAAAAATTTAATAATAATTTTATATTTGTAATACACATTGTTCATTGTGTACGAATTGTATTTACTGAAATTTTCCTTAAAAAAAATTACGTTTTACACGTTTTGAATAATTTTATGTCAAATCCAAAATATTTCTGTTTTGCTGCAGTTTTAATAACAAATACTAACTACGCTGAACAAATGAAAAAAATTANTCAAATCCAAAATATTTCTGTTTTGCTGCAGTTTTAATAACAAATACTAACTACGCTGAACAAATGAAAAAAATTGCAAAGTAAACTTATGCCATGTGATACCGCATGCCACTGTATCACCAATTAACAGTTAACGAATTTAAAAAAAATGTATTTAAAATAAAATTTTCCATAAGGAGTAATCTGCAGGAGTCACTCTGCGTTGTTAAAAAAAAATAGATTTGATAATCTGCGAATGTGCATGATAGAAAACATTGTCAATAAGGGAAATTACTAACATATCGGGGTATCATTCTTTAGTGCTGCCAGATAATTGAAGCACATTTTATTTGTCGCGATATGTGACATAGCATTATACGGGCATTAGCGCAGCACCGTTAAGGTTCANAATTGAAGCACATTTTATTTGTCGCGATATGTGACATAGCATTATACGGGCATTAGCGCAGCACCGTTAAGGTTCATTCTACTCAGCTTGGGAAGTAAATTTCCATAAAATAAATGTAGTAAACAGGATGTACGTAAATCAAACACCCAAACTACGGGAGGGGATTCTTCATAAAAAATAAAGTCGAAAATATACAGGACATCGTATGCCTAAACGGAATATTAAAGGAGATATGAGACAATGAAAATTGGAATTTGAAAACGTATTTTTGCCGAACGACGTGTACAAATCCTACAAACCAGCAGTAAAAAGTGACATATGCTTCCCATGTTGCGGAGACAAATGCGTAGTGCTAGCCCTCTTCGGTCTATGCGCACTGTTCGGCTTGAGGAAGTGATACGTCAACACATCAACGACTTCCCCTCCACTAGTACACGCTCCATAGCGCGCCAAGTGGACGTGCCCTATTCAACCGTGTGGGACGTAATGTGGGTACATAGCCGCCGACCCTACCGCTGGCAGAGAGTACACGGCATTCAGCGAAAATGCGTTTTCAAAGCCCACATTTCACATTTAATATTCTGTGTAGGTATATGGCGTCCTGTATATTTTTAACTTTATTTTCGTTATGGAATCACCTCCCGCAGTTTGGGCGTTTTATTTCTGAACATAAATGTAAACTCTTCCTTAAATTTACTTAACATTTTTTTATGTACTTCCAGTTTAAAAAATCTCCAAAAAATTATTCTTAATTTTTTGTTATGCTTAAATTATACTTTGTATAAATAAATAAATATATATATNAAAATCTCCAAAAAATTATTCTTAATTTTTTGTTATGCTTAAATTATACTTTGTATAAATAAATAAATATATATATATATATGTGTGTGTGTGGAAAAAAATGTTGGAACGAGATTCGAACCCGAACCAAACCATTCTGAGTGTGGGATTCAAATCACTCATTGTTGTAAAATTTGTAACTTTTGTTTTTCAAGTAGAGTCACATATAGCTAAGCCACTTTAAGCTTCTAGTACCGTTCGTGCGTTTTAAGTGTTGCCAACTGGTTCACACCTCCGATGCTACTTTTTGATGTTTAAATAAATAAGTCTACGTGACGTGGGTTCTATAACTGCCGCAGAAACGATGACTTCCTGGTTAAAGTGGCGAAGAGAGGTTTGTGTGGACTCGGCATTTTTCGTCCCCGAAACTCGAAGCTATAGTTAATGTGAAGAATTTCTGTATTTTGTATTTATGTAGCTCAGCTCCATTTGTTTTTTTTTTTTTTTTTTTTTTTT
>NQII01004006.1:97793-141584 GCA_002778355.1 Clitarchus hookeri
TTTTTTTTTTTTTTTTTTTTTTTTGTTAAATTACGGTCTGCGTTTGTGCATATTTTCTAAACGTCCCCGTTAACATTTCCGTAAATATACGGAAATTTTAACAGCGTGGTTTCTCACGCTACGGAGAGGAGAGGGAGGTGAAAAATCTGAATTCAGTGTTTCGAGCGAAATAATCACCAACAATCGCTCACCTTCTATGAAGTCGTTTCGAGTTCGATTCCCAACGAAGCATGCCCGGACAGTCGCACGATGGAAACGTGGATGAAGTTGCTTTTGTTACAGGTTTTCTCGGGCCACAGGCATTACCCCTGTCTTTTCATACTTCCAGAGCCATGTCTTGGTATCTCGTGCTGTGTCCTCCCTCAGACTCTGGCACGATTGCCACGTGACATCTGCAGCATTGCTTTCCTATGTATTGAAAAGCGTTGCCAACGAAAAAAAAAATATTTTTAATTTTTGCACCTTACTATTTACTTTTAGACATTATCTGTTGTTACTATAGCAAAAAAATTTCCAGTGCATAGTTTTCGCATAAATGTATGTTAAAATCACCATTAACCTGTTTAAGAAATGTGCAAATAGTGAAAAGCAACTTACGTACTAAAATAAAATAACTCATGATAGAAGATGCCAAGAGCTACCTTAAAACGTATTTAAATTCATGCAAGGTAATGTTTTTGCAATTTATAAATATCTCTGAGTATGAGGAAATTCTTGCATATTTTTTATTTGTGGTTGCCCCCGAATTTTTGTAAAAACAACGTATGCTAAGCATGCCTTAAAGTAAAGTATGACAAGACCTTTCAGTTGTCCTTGTTTAACGTTCTGCAAATAGTTTTTTATATTTTATTACAAATAAAACAGTAAAATTTCGTCTTTTACGTCTTATTTTGAAAAAACCATGCGAACTAAAAAAAATTACCTGGGGAAAAGTAGTCATATATAATGTTTACAAGTTGAGTAGTATGTGCCGAAGACATCCTTAAGAAAAAGCGGTTGTCTTCACTTTCGAGGATGAGTTGCGTCAACGTGGTATAGTTAATTCACAGTTACTTCCATCTTTTCTGAAGCCNAAAAACCATGCGAACTAAAAAAAATTACCTGGGGAAAAGTAGTCATATATAATGTTTACAAGTTGAGTAGTATGTGCCTAAGACATCCTTAAGAAAAAGCGGTTGTCTTCACTTTCGAGGATGAGTCGCGTCAACGTGGTATAGTTAATTCACAGTTACTTCCATCTTTTCTGAAGCTCTGCGAAAGTTCTACTTACAGAATATTCCTCCGTTATGTGTAAACCAGGCTTAACCAGGTCTATAAAATTACACAAAACGGACAATCCACCGCAATCATGCGCATTCAGTTTAATAATGTATTGCATAAGAACTATTTCTGACAAGGCATTACTAGCATACCTATTTTCTCCCTGAATATTTTAGTAATAATTATTATTAAATATCATAATTTATAAATAAAAATTGCTAAAATTTAATTTTACCACAAATAAAAAATGTTTTTTTTTTAACGCAATTGCAAAATGCTTAAGGCACATGGCATATTTAAAAAACAGCCCAATACGTCATACATGGGCTGATTTTTCAAATGTTTGATTCGAAAAGTGTGAAGAAACAGTGAATAGACTATACACAGCAGTTTGTTCATAATATATCATGATGATACCTGTTCAGTGCACGGCGTAACATCGTTATACTCTTTCTTCTCCATGCTGCTCGCTTTAGAAAGCCATTGTGATCATGATTGCGAAAGCAATATTAATGTAATAGGAAAACTGAGTTTTTTTGCGTGAAAGAGGCTTTCATCTTGCTGTCCGATCTAGTCATTTCACTGAAAATTTTATATTTTAATTAAATTTGCTACAAAACCATTTCATTTGTTTTTGTTGGAGTACTTTATATTTTAGACTATAAATAATTTGATTAAACGTTTATATAAAATTGGTTTATCTCTAATATATATTTATGTGCGCCGCCTACTTAACCCGCAGCCACATATTTAAAATGGGCAATCAATGTTTAAGGAATTCTTATCAAGGCATCAATTTTAAATATAAACGTTTTAAACAAAACTGTTTCTACTTGGCATTTCTTAAGGAATTTTGGTTCCTTTGACAAATAATGACAATTTTTCTTTTAATTAATTTTTTTTATTTTAACTTTAAAATTTACATTTATCAGGATAACTATGAATTAACGTATTTTTTAAACATTTCTTTACAGGGCAGTATTATGTGATAAAGAAGCCTAATTAAGTAATTATTTCAGTCAGCTATCTTTAAAATTGGCGCATTGAGAAGGAATTTCTTTAAAATGTATTAGCCATTTTAAAGTCGTGTCTACAGGATTGGTAGGCAAAGCCCTTAAATATATATAATTTTGGCCTAACTGTGTAGGTTAAAATGCTGTCTCGCACAGAATACAAACGAGACCATACCACGCGTTATAGTTTTTTTTAGAGACAAGGTATTAAGCAGAGAATTATTTAAGAGTTGTTATGTTTTAATCTTAGATCGTGCTAAATGCGCTCGTACCCAGTTAAACAAAATAAATATTCCTTAAAGGGTGAGTTACTCTCTAAATGTGAATAAGTAATTTCAATCGCTGGAAATATTCTTACTGTAATATAAGTTAATTAGCTGTTACCTTCTGGCAAATCAGTGGACATTTAAGTTCCAGTAGGAGTCGCTATAAACTACGGTTATATCAACGAATACCAGGAACAGCAATAACAAGTAGCATTTTGTTTATTTCAACAGATCAGCAGTCAAACTCACCAAATTGCTGCAGCTTTGAAAATTTTCTTTTTGAAGTGTAACACAATAAAATTTAGGTAATCATGTTTTCTTCAGAGGAAATTAATGCCGGGAATAAAAAAGCCTAGAAGCTAGAAATATTTTGCACGTGTTTCGCTTAATGCAACCTTTTCCGTTGTCGTGTAAAATGACAGTCTGCAAAAAAAATACGACATTGGACAAAAATTACTTTTCGAAGATAATGAAACGAGTTACAGGAATATTTAAATTATATGTCTTCCGTAGTAATCTAAAAATGAAACCAATTTAAAACGCCATGCTGCAGAGTACAATATTTACTCATCTTNATATGTCTTCCGTAGTAATCTAAAAATGAAACCAATTTAAAACGCCATGCTGCAGAGTACAATATTTACTCATCTAATTTAAAATTGCCAAAGAAAATTTCTTGAAAATTTTCCATCAGGTTTTTTTAAACTTGGAGATAAAATTTAAAGTCTAAAGTAGCTAGTAGTTAAATGCTCACTGCAGGTGAACGAAGTGTCAACATCTCAAAGAAATTCCTACATACGGCTTCTTTAACTTCAGTAAATGCTTTAACCAAAACCAAATTCGCGTTTACGTTGCTTTTTGACATTTGTAAGAATAAACGTTTTTCTTTACAATTCCCATGTTTTCTCTAGAAAACATTATTAATATTTTTTTCCCCCAACAATTCGATATTTTATCAAGTAATCAGCTACATAAGTTACTGTCGTGAAAGCACAGCATCGAGTGACTAGCATTCGGGAAGACNATATTTTATCAAGTAATCAGCTACATAAGTTACTGTCGTGAAAGCACAGCATCGAGTGACTAGCATTCGGGAAGACCCAGGTTCGATTCCCGTTCCGGCCATCCTGGATTTCGGTTTTCCACGGTTTCCCAGAAATCTCTCCCGGCTAATGATAGGAGTGTTTTCTTACTACAGGTTTTGGCCTTCTCATTACCCGTTACTACTACACTTCTCCGAGCAATTTGCTCCGCCTCTAACGACCTCGTTGTTGACTAGACGTAAAACCCCGCCTACCTACCGAACCGCAACAAGTCATCAAAATCTAGAAAAAAATTATTTTTTTCTGGAGTATTTTTAAAAGGGTTGGTACGCGAAAGCCATATATTTACCTAACTTTTATCACAATTTTTTTTGAGAAGATTGTTTTATTAATTTTAGCATGGCCAGATATAAAAAATAATTTGGAACATCTTCCTAAATGGTTAGATATTCACTGATTTTTTTTATTCTTGAAAGCTATAAAGGAAGATAATNTAATTTGGAACATCTTCCTAAATGGTTAGATATTCACTGATTTTTTTTATTCTTGAAAGCTATAAAGGAAGATAAGAAATAGTAAATTATTTTACATCTTCGATCAATGCTGCGAGAATATTTTAGGAAGTGAACATCTAACAAAATAAGTAGTGCAAAATAATNCAGATATAAAAAATAATTTGGAACATCTTCCTAAATGGTTAGATATTCACTGATTTTTTTTATTCTTGAAAGCTATAAAGGAAGATAATAAATAGTAAATTATTTTACATCTTCGATCAATGCTGCGAGAATATTTTAGGAAGTGAAAATCTAACAAAATAAGTAGTGCAAAATAATTTTTTTTTTGTCAGACCAAATATTTTTTTTACGCCCATTAGAAAAACCACTAATGACGAAAATCGGATAAATAGTCAACTAACGTGCAAAATTTACTTTGAGTGGCCCACCTACCGGGCGCTTGAACTGCGATGCAGAGTCAAACACACGTTTTTCTACGAGTTTATTTGCATGCGTTCAACGTGCTGAAGTAAGAAAGAGCACGCACTTCAGACGAGGTCTGCCGAGCGCTTCTAAACACGTCACGCGCAGTACAAACACACACAGCGCTCAAACGTAGCTCAAGAAACATTTTTTTTTTTTTCAAAGTAATATATCTCAAAATTTACGTTTTTTGATACACAGAACAATACTTGACGGCCCTGCATTGATCCTTGATGCAGATTTCCTATCAATAAAATTATAGGGATGCCACTTACACGCAGCACGAAGAGAACTCTGCACGTCAGATCGAGCCTGGAAGTGATGACGTTCCTGACGCTAGCGGAAGCGTCGCCCTTTCTGCAAACGAATTTCACGGCCTTACACGTAAATAATAGTTCCACGTGGACGGGCTGCTCTTAAAGCAGCACAGGAGCGGGTAGAAATTCTTCGTCGACGTAGTTATAGACTGTGCACGGCAAATCGAGCACTTTGCAAAGCACTGCTTAAGATCTTCTTGCTTGCACATACTGTATGCTTCCACCATATGTGACATTGACATTACCACGATCCCGATGAATTTACCCATGCGTCGGTCAATTGAAACTGTGTGAATATAGAAATGGTTA
Source organism: Clitarchus hookeri (assembly GCA_002778355.1). Taxonomy (NCBI): domain Eukaryota; kingdom Metazoa; phylum Arthropoda; class Insecta; order Phasmatodea; family Phasmatidae; genus Clitarchus; species Clitarchus hookeri. Next base: position 102,982 of record NQII01004006.1, read on the forward strand.
CACTTATAGGCATTAAAAAACCAGAAAGTGAACCAAATGCTTCAGCAATCGGAAATTTGTATCCATCACTTATTTAAATAGTACGACATGGAACTCTTTTTTCTACGTCGTTATCAGCTTCAGTGGGCACATGCATATAAAAGCAGTGGAATTTTTCGAACGTTGGCCTCAAAAGTGCTGAATTAACCACGAACAGCTTTTACCTTATAGTGTTGTTATGATTGGACTTTATCCGTCATTGACCAAGAGATTAAAAATATCATAAAAATCGCTTTCTCAGAACTCAGCAAGACAAAAACCGAAGAAAAAAAATCCTTTTACAACACCACAAACAGGTAATTTGAAAAAGCTGTTTTCTTGTCTCTGGTGTTGTAAAGGTTTTTTTTTTATCTTGCTGAGTTCTGTGAGAGTGCGATTTTTATTTGATCAGGTCGTGTTCGGTGTTGGGATTTCCTTAAGCATTAAAATAAATAGCTATATTTCATATCTTATGTTAAACTTATGAGGCAGCGACCAATCAGCGCAATACAGTCGTGCTTTTAGTGGAAAACTGTTATTTACAGTGATTTAAGTATACAAATTATTAAAAAGGCGTGTCTATGCACATATTTACGATTATATTTGTTCACAGAAATAAGCCTTTCTGATATAAAATGTCACTTTGAAGTATGTTCTGCTAAAATATAGTGGTTATATACGAGGTTATGTTAGGAACAAACCTAAACAGGAAAGGCTGGTCGCAAGTTTTCATTGTCTGGACATAAAATTTATCCCGTGAATTATGAATCGTTAATGCAGAATACGTAGTTCCGTATACGAGAACCGCGATAACTACATAATACTTAACGCATAATTATTTTTTTTATTCTAAACCCAGCTTTAGTTTCGTGGTAGGTAATGGACAAATACAACGCTTACTTACATAGTACCATGAACTCACCTTTGCCATTAAACTTCAAATATAAAGAAAAGCCCTTACCTTGCAAAGCGAAAGTTTACTCGTGGATGAAAGTTGTCGACGGGTGGACCGCCTAGCAGTTCGGCAATGGCGATGTTTGTGTACCTTAGTGGCGAGCGGAATGCATAACCCCGCAGGCGGCGTATTCGGCGGGGAAAAAGGGCTACGGTGTGGTCGGTACCCCTTGCGTGATGATGGAGGGAGATGAATGTGATTACCATCTTTGGAAAGCCAGGTGGGGAAGGCAGATTCCACCACTCAGCTGGGCGGCCCCAGCGAGCCAACCCCCCTCCAAAATCTCTCCTGTGCGCAATTGCGTTACTTTTCCCTAGCGACGGTCAGTGAAGTGCTTTGGGTTTGTTGTGGTGGGGGCCAAGAGGGTGGGAGTAGGGGGTGTTTGGAGGGGTGGCGCCCCACTTTTCAGACCTTGCGGCGGCGCGCTTCGCATGTTCCAGTGCGCGACCTACGATTATTTCGTGGGGGTGGTCTCGAGAGGGGTTGAAGGGGTGGGCTCCCCCCCCCCTCCTCCCCGGAAGCCAACTATTTCGAACGGGACAACCCCTTCGAGCCAAGTAGCAACAGGCCCTACATGTCTTCACCCACGCTCGTTAATGTTTTATGTAGCCGCACCCGAAGCGAGGCCCCTGCTATTCCTTGCCTTCGCGTAACAGCAAAATGAATCTTTTTTTTTAATATCCATTTAATTAAGGGGATTTAAAAGCTAAATTTCCTCCCCCCCTATATATTTTAATTATCTTTGTAACGTTTTAGTGGCAATGTATCGATTATTAATTGTTTAAAAAATCAAATCGTTAAAAAAAGTTTATAGCGGCATTCCTTTAACTAAAGTATAAGAAATTTAAAATTAAATGATTATTAGTACAAATGTCAAAAACACGTTATTTTTCCACAAAATTCTTGTAACTTTAACTCTTTGTTGTAACCACGAGAGTGCCATGTTGCAGTTTATTTTATTTCTAATACTACTCTCGGTAAACTTGCGGTAAATGTGTAAGCTAACTTCTAACCATTTTGAGTTTAATTTTTCTCAGAACGAAAATTTTTAACGCGGGTACAACCGCACTGTTTTTATTTAGAATTATTTTTTACGATATTCTTTATTTAAGTAGTCTGATATAATGTATTAATATTTTGAGCAATAGTGTAAGATATTAATTATTTATAGTTTAGAAATTTTTGAAGAAAAAAAAACATAATTTGAAATTTTCCATCTCTCGTTTTATTCCTCTTTGAAAAAAAAAATGTTTTCCGTCACTTTCTCATATTTCACGCCAAAAAAGTACGTAAAATGATAATAAAGTACAAAATAATTTCAGTATCTTCAAAGCGCAGGAAATGCAGATCATGCGATGACCATAAAACAAAATTTCAGATCCAGAAATTTTCTGGAGTTTTATGCGGATATCCGGAATGTCGACTTGTACGCCCTACGTACGCAAATATCTGTAGGTACTGTATGCATACAATTGAGGCTTCTCAGCCCTACGTACTTTTGTATTTTTACGTAGCGCTCTTAGCCCGAAGGCCGTTCCGTCGCTACGACCGCCCAATCGCTGGGGAAGAGGGATCACGCCCTCTCATCGCAGGTGTCCCAGTTATACACCTGAGTTGACCAGATCCAAGACCCCAACCTGATTCACAAGTGCAGCAGAGAACGCCCTTCCACGAGGTCCTGAGACCCTCGTACTCAGATACCAAGCGTGTGGTCTGGCCAGGGTTCTCTCCATACCCCTAGTGTCTCTCCAGGACACACCCGGAGCGGGTTGCCGCTCACCGCTCGGCCTTTCTTTAAGAGGGGGAATCTATCCAGACCTCCTCCATCATACGGAGTTAACCACTGCCAGCACGAGTCCAACCTCCTCTAGTGATCGGTGCACCGGAGTAAACCTCCGGTGGGGCCGTACTGATCAACCCCTGCTTCCACTTATTTTCCATGGGGGTGGGGCCGCGGTGGCGTAGTGTCCAGGGCGCTCGCCTCCCACCACGGCGATCCGGGTTCGATCCCCGGCGGGTTCACTCCCCTATTTTCGCATGTGGGAATCGTGCTGGACGATGCCGCTTGCCGGCGGGTTTTCTCGGGGTACTCCCGCTTCCTCCGCCCTTGCATTCCAGCGTCGCTCCATTCTAGGGTCTCATTTCTGTCATGCCCGGGGATGACGGTCACCTACGGGTCCCAGCTGGAAAGACCGTCACTCGGAGGGTGCTGCCTTGCCTTGGGTGCACTCCCCACTCGCCATTTATTTATTTTTTCCATGGCACTTGTGGGTTTTCAATTACCGATATCTCCACCAATGGGGAGTGCCAGGTGAACTGAGGAAGCCCCTTCTACCCGTTAGTACACCAGGCGGCAGATCCACCTATTGACACACTCCAGTTGTGATTGAGGACACTTAAAGCCTCACCGGGCATAAGCCTTAAACCCATTACAGGTGGGTTGCCCGCCCAGCATCCCACCCTGGACCGCCCACAGGAAGACAGAGGGTGTATGCGATGAACGTGAATTGGCCGACTTCCCCGGTTCCACCATGGTATGCGTTCCCCGGGAAAAGCCGCCCATTGCTCTGAAATGGAAGATTTCCGTCATTATCAAACTCCGTAGGTCTGGAGCCTTAGGTACAGGAGTTCTTCCACGGTACTGTATACATTCAGGACTCGCACACACCCAAAATCATTATCTCTTTCTTGGCACAAATACACATATACACCTAAAGCCTTTCAACTCAGTGGACGCCTTGTAATTCACAGAACAAGAGTGCAATTTAAAAAAAAAAACAATCCCCTGAGTAATTTATTTCCAGTGTAAGGTTGAAGTATGTTGTAAAATTGCATTTTTTTTAGATTAATACTAATAAACAGCACCAAAATAAAGAAATTAATATTCACACAGGTCTATACGTTTTATATCAGGTACATATACATATAACCTGATATACAGATAATTTGATAACTCTAAAACCTGTAATCATACACACGACNTATATCAGGTACATATACATATAACCTGATATACAGATAATTTGATAACTCTAAAACCTGTAATCATACACACGACTACCGTTACAATTTTTTTTGCATCTCACTTTTTAATATACAATTCTCATATTACATTTTATTTTAAAATCATTGAAATCTAAAATTTTAACAAGGCATATACAAAGTTCAAAACTCACCATGTTTGCAAATTATCGCTACACTTCGGAACATTACTGTATATTTTTTAATGAATCTTACACGGCAGAAATTCTAGCCAGATTTTACAACACTTTCGTGATTTTAAAAAGTTACTATTTTTCATAGCCTCTATATGTCAATACGACTTGCTAGGTTTTACCCTCTTTTTTCTTGAAAATAGTCACATGTCATTCACTACAANGCCTCTATATGTCAATACGACTTGCTAGGTTTTACCCTCTTTTTTCTTGAAAATAGTCACATGTCATTCACTACAAAAGGAAAAGATCTCTAGACGCATTAAAACTGCTTACCTGTGACCTGTTGGATCTCAAACATAACGTAGTATGATAATTATCTTAAAATTTTATCTACTATAATACCCGGGAACNCTTAAAATTTTATCTACTATAATACCCGGGAGCTGTTTCACACCAAGTTTAACAAAATTTCTTGGTTATAAATACCTACTTTCTATCACATTCCCGCTCCTACACCAAGGGTTTAGCAACTACGCAGCGTTTGAAAATACACTAAGTTCATTATTCCAGTCCAATCACATTCTTGCATTTGTATTTTTCTCATGCACAGAATAAGTCGAAAGTTCTAATGTTTCGTACAGCGATGTCTAAAATGCACTGTTGCGGCTCCGCCGAAAGAGAGAGTAGGGAGCCAATGAGGTGGCGATGTGACGTCACTTATAGACAGGTGGCGTCCATATCGCGACGTGAGGCGCCCCGTCAGCTTGCAGAGGGGCAGCGGTGGCGTAGTGTCTAGGGTGCTCGCCTCCCACCACGGCGATCCGGGTTCGATCCCCGGCGTGTTCACTCCCGGATTTTTGCATGTGGGAATCGTGCTGGACGATGCCGCTTGCCGGTGGGTTTTCTCGGGGTACTCCCGTTCCCCCGCCCTTGCGTTCCAGCACCGCTCCACTCTAGGGTCTCATTTATGTCGTGCCCGGGGATGATGGTCACCTACGGGTCCCAGCTGGAAAGACCGTCACTCGGAGGGTGTCGCCTTGCCCTGGGTGCACTCCCCACACGCCATTATTATTATTATCAGCATGCAGAGAACTTCGCTGCTGGCTTGTGAAGCGGGAATTGTTCGCCGCAGCGAGCCAGCAGGTCGATGGGACACAAATTAGTAGACACGTGCAAAATTCGCGTTATCTTTCGGTGACAGGATAGACTCCACTGTCTTATAAACAAGCGAGCACAGTCCGTGGGTTCATTGGCCGCTCCACTTTAACCAACGTCACCTACCTGCTTGATCTCCTTAAAAGAGATTGGCTACTCCACTGCTGAACTGATATGACTGGCTGAAGAGTTCTCCGAGGCGCTGAAATCAGTCAAACGCACAGTAACATGCAGTTCAGTCTGTCCTTGAAAAATTACGCGAATTTTGCATGTATCTACTCATTAGCCGTGGGCAAGCAGTGAAGGTAGGAAATTATGCTAATATTCTTCAAAATTGTGTAGCAGAAAAATTGTAGGCATGACGTGTTGTAGGCGCCAAATGCTATTAATTTCGTAGCATTTTTTAATTTTTTTTGGTGATTTAAGAGACATGCCGTTTCAAGTTACCAGATGAAAGAATCTATGTTTTAACCTTCTCGTGTCGCAGAAATAGTACAAATTAAGTCAAATGCGCAGGTTTTATATTTTTATGTGTGTGTAAACATTGTCAGTGCGTATCTCCTAGTGAGATAAAATAAGTAACATTTTATGTTATTGCTGATAATGATCAATTACCTTCAATCGGTTTTCAATCTTTTTGCGAACAGAAAATTAAATCATGATTTTCACAAGTACTGTAACTATGCAAAACTAACTAAGCCAAACTCAGATTTTGGAAATATATGCAATTTATACAAGCTCAGCAATATGTGAGAGGTATTAATAATTTTAAAATGTTGGTTACTTTGCAATTTTACGAACATAGCAGCCTGTGCATACCAAATCTACCAGATTTCTAATACGTCGCCAGATATAAAAACATAAAAAAATTGACAAATATACCGATAATATATTTTGTTCAATACTGAATGAACTTTGNGAATAGTGAATGAACTTTGAACAAAATTATTGAACTATTCCAAGTTTTAAAGACAATGTGGTTACTAATATTAATGTTCATTTCGCAAAATCGTTTTCATAACTTTCGTAACATGTACAATGAGGAGAGACTCTATGCTAAATGTTGAACAATTATATATTAGTTTCACGTCTATTTTTGGACCTACGCTCATCAGACATGACCTGCACGGTTGTGAGGCAGTAGTATACTTGAGAACTTGGGTGGCTGAATTTAATTTAACCGAGCCGAATAGGAGAATAAGCTCTAACTGTGGCAGCGTGCAATGAGGAAAAGGCACCTGCTCGAGTAAATACAGTAATGTGAAGTCTAGCCTGAAGTAGTTTATAACGGAAAATGTTAGGTTCTCAAATACTGAAATATATTTTGGTGGTTTCTTATTTTCAGTGTCAAGAGCAGTTGACAAATATGCTCGAATGGCATGTGGCTAAGAAAATAATGATTCCAAGAGAAATGTGCCCGTTTATGAAAACGTATTACATTATTTACTATATGATATTTACTAGAAGTCATTTAATAAACTACGGAGATGATTCCTTATAGAAAATATGTTGGGTAAACATTGACCAACAATTTGGTGTGGTGAATATTAAGGGAGGCATGCAGCGTTGATAAACAAAGTTTCAAATACATGACTGTAAAAATATTATAAAGTACTTAAGATGGCGCGACAAAATTATAGATCGTGTTTCAAGAAACAGAGACCGTGAATCTTTTAAAATGTGGTTGGCCAAATCGTCCCCCTTCATTGCCTAAGAAAGGATACTCACCCAATTTAATTTACGTTGATAACTATGGAACACTAGGCGGTAATAAAATTTCGAAGGCAAATTATCACTCATCGTGGCAAAATGAAGACAAAATATACACTTTTCTAAACTCGCTTCTGTGAACCGTTTTCGAGAACACGCCACTCAAAATTTCTGAGGTGGGGTGTAACCCTGCGGGGGTAGGCAACATTGCTATATATTGTGCGTTGATTTCTGGATGTAAGTAATGATTAATTTTAAGGAGAATATGCGTAGTGAAGAAGTAACAGGAGGGATGCCGGACACACGTCTGCGTAGAACGTTTTTATTAATACCAGATACAATTAAATACACCTGTTTGAAATGCCGTCTTACTACTTCAACACTCAAACAGTAACGCCGGATCAGGTTGGCCTGGACCCATGCATAAATGTCTGACATGGTGGGTACAGAATAAAATGCCGCTATGACATGTGCGACGAGATCTTCCTCACCAACCACGGGCGTCTCGTAGACCACGGATTTGACATGACCACATAAAAATACATCCAGCGGTGTTAGGCCTGGAGATCGAGCCGGCGAGCGGATGGGCCTGTCTCTGCCAATCCAACGGCCTGCCAATGTGCCGTCGAGATGGCAGCGCGTGGCAGCGCGTGGCGGTGTCATCATGCTGAAGCCACATGACGCGGCAAATGGCGATTAGTAGTTTCTCCAGCAACTCCGGCAATGCCTCTTGTAGGAAGGTCAGGTTGCTGACGCGAATAAGGCCCACGACAAGTGATTTTTGACAATACCGGCTCACATGTCGACACTGTAATGCACTTGGTTGCCCATGGGATGAGCGGAGTGGGGCTTAGCTTTTGCCAAGATGTAGCCGCTCCTCCTGTTGGAGCTGCCGTCTATGGTCAAATCGGCCTCATCTGNTGGGGCTTAGCTTTTGCCAAGATGTAGCCGCTCCTCCTGTTGGAGCTGCCGTCTATGGTCAAATCGGCCTCATCTGTGAAGAGCGCAGTCGATATAAAGTTTGGCTACACGTTGCTTGCACTGACCATTCACAGAAAATAGCACCTGGCATGTAATCACTTTCGCTTGGATCGTGGATCTTCCTTGCGATGTAGAGCTGCGTTCCGTTTTCGTGCAGAACTCGCAGGATCGTTGAATGACCAACACCCACAGCCAAAGTACACAGCCTCTGAACTAATGGAAGATTCCTGCCACACACGGCAAAGCACGTCCTTGTTAAGTTCCGCAGTTCAACATGATGTGGTGCTCCAGCATTCCGCCACGGCACCATAGTTGAGCCTTCACCCCGCTATCTCTGACGGAGCACTACGAATGTCGCACGGGAAGGTGGGCGATGCGCCGGAAAGCGCCGCCTATACAGCACCACTGCTTTACTTGTACTCGTGTAGACTGCTCCGTACACGAGGTGCACGTACGCTGTCTCCGATCGCGTACATCGTCCCGTGCTCCCACAACCAGCTGCAGAGACATTCTGACTTGNAGGTGCACGTACGCTGTCTCCGATCGCGTACATCGTCCCGTGCTCCCACAACCAGCTGCAGAGACATTCTGACTTGCCAGCAGTCATGGCCCCGTCCATGCTACCACCGATTACATCATCACCTGTTTCTTCAGCCACATGCGTGACGTGGGTGGAAAAAGTGTTGCCTATACCTGTAGGGATACCCTGTAACTTCGAAGATTTGTAAACGGTTCGCCGGAGCGATTTCGAGCAACATGACGTTTCGTCTTCATTATGCTGTGGTGCGTAATAACTAACCTCGAATATTTCTTTACCGTTACCGTATAATGTTCCAAAGCTACCTGCTAAAATAGGGGGACTACCCATAATACAACAATGAAAGGGGCGATTTGAACAACCACATTTTAAAGGTTTTACGATTTCAGTTACGTGAAACACAATCCCGATTTGTCTCTTTCTATCTCAAGTTATTCCTTTTATTTTTAAACTCATACATTTCAACCTTTATTTTCAATGCCGCGTACATCCCTTAATATTCACCAAACGATAGTGTTTGTCAATATATACCTCACCTTATTTTCCATAAGGAATCCTCTCCCGGAATTTAGCACATGAAAACTGGCCAACGTTATATATTTAATGCAAAAAAAAATAATTTTATTTAAACATATTTATACCATAAAATTTTAATTTTAATACAATTTACTTTTGTCGCAAGAAGAATTAAAAAGTTCCCATTTGTTTGGAATTGTCACGATTTGTGATGTCTAGAACGGATTGCTATGTATACAGGATAAGTTGGAACAATACTTAGTTTCTCTCGAACCTTATATGTGAATTCCTCGATAAAGTTGGGGTTTAAAGTGGTAAAACAAGACTAACTTATCAATAAATTAAACGTGCTCATAATTAATCCGTCATTCGGAAGCTAATTATGGCCATGCATTACGTCATAATATGCAACACAGGGTTGCCAACCGTAGTTTTTCTATGACAAGATTTGACGACAACGATGGTATTTGCAGTGTTTGCAGATATTCTTTGAACGACTTACTATCCTGAAGGAAATTGTTTAATTTTAAATACTCTCTGTAATATTTACGATAATCTCGTTTTTTAGTTCTATCTTTAAGGATGCTTACCATCCTAAGGAAGTATTTTTGGCCGTGGGTATAAAAATATTATCTGTTTATTTCTTCATAGTAGACTGGCAGTCAAACACAAAATTTTAAGTTAAGCCTGCCTTGAGTCCGCACATTTTAACCCCATTTTTATGATAATTGAATCCTACTAAGCAACATGAGGAAGGGTTTCCTCTTGACACAGTTGAGCATTTCACAAACAAATTTCATATGCGAATAAGTTGCCATAACTACAGACATGTATGATTGCATTGCCCTTTACGAAAAGAAAAACTGCTAGGATAAGTTGTGTAACTGTGAAAATACTGTTCCATACGTTTCTGGTTCGATCACTAATGACATTGCTACCAATGCGACGTTAAGGCCCACTTAACATGTAAGATTTTAAGTACTTCATTAAAATTATTTTGCACCCATGAAGAGGAAAGTAGGCTCATTAGCTATATTAGCAACTTCCTGTTTAATCTGAGTGTGTTATATTGTTATATTACTACAGAGTGATTATAAAATCATGGGACAAACATTGAGGGGTTGTAGAGCTCACTAAAACAAACAATTATTTATGGGAATATATGGGCGGAAGTGACGCGTTGAGGCACAAACACAAAAACATAACACATTAACGGAAACATAAAATGTTCATTATCAGCATACGTAACGAGTGATTCCGTACAGAAAATGTTAAAACAGTTGCTGTAAATGCATCCACCAACAGTCACGCATGCTTGGCGACATCTACATATGGCGTGATTGGCTGACAATGGTGGCGATAGTTGAGGGCAGTCAAACGGTGCGCCAGTGACCTGCTGCATCAGCATCAGCATCACTCCACCGACACTACCAAGCTTGCATTACTGTCGGTGGTAGCAATTTTGAGCAATTATTATAAACATTCCTCTAAAAAAGGCATTTAGTGGTGACGTAAATAAACACTGTGTTGCATTTCATGTATTATTTTTGTGTTTGTGCCTCAACGCATCACTCTCGCCCATATATTCCTATATAATAATTGTTTGTTTTAGTCAGCTCTACCATCCCTCAATGTTTGTCCCATGATTTGAGAATCACCCTGTATATTTACACGAATGCTAGTTAAGATTGTGAACTGAACTGAAGGTTTAAAGCTGTTCACGACAAAATGTTTTCTTGATTTTCAAGATATTTTATGGTTAAGTGCCAGGATATCAACGATGACTTGAAATAATGTTCTAAATTTACTGAACATAATATTCGTACATTTTAAGCTTACATATGACAAGTTTTTTTTAAACATTGATTGTTAATATTTTATAAATTTATCATAACACAAAATTTGATTTGAGCTAAAGTATTTCTTGAGGTCACAAGAGTAGCATATAGAAATTTCTTTGAAATCGGACACTTAGATCAATTACGTTAAGGGTTTAACTTATTGTTATTTTGAGTTTAAATGTCACCTTATAGTATAAGAGTAATTGCGAATCGGGTGCAGGTATCTTGCATAGGAGCCAGGAGCCACAAGCCACCTCGGTTATCGAGGTGGCCTGGGGCGGCAATGTTGTGATGGCACCCGACCACCATATTGAATCTTGCTGACCTTGACATTTACCCTATGCTCGTTACCTTGAATAACCTTTAACCCCAAAAATTTTAACAAATCGCAAAATATCTAAAAATAAACTAAATATCGAGAAACATATAATGTTACCATTACACTCATCCTACCACTATTACCCCACCAAACCGCATCCCCCCCTCCTTCCACCTCCCGCCTTCGACATGATAAAAAAATCGAAGAAAGTTGCAAAAATTCAAAGAAATGTCTAAATATTCAAATTACATATTATGTTTCCTCACACAACTGTTCCGCTCATCTCGCCACCCTAACCATCACATCAACTCATCATCACAATCCTCCCAATCATAAAAAAATATGAAAATCGCAAGAAAAACGAAAGAAATTAATAAAAGCTTGGGAACATATTACGCTGACCCCGACACCCATGTTTGAGGTTGACGACCTTGACATCAATTACCATAAATACAAAAATATTGAAAAATTAAAAAAAAATTAAAGAAACTAATAAAAGTTAAGGAACATATTACGTCACTGACTCCGACAACAATTTGGATGCCGATGGCCTTGAGCTCAACCCCAATAACCTTGAAAACAAATAACTTTAAAAAATTTTAACAATTTAAAAAAAAAATTATAAAATCGACACAAATATTACATTACTAATTCCGACACCTATGTTGAATGTTGGCGACATTAACCTTGATCCCATTGGTATTGAACTCTAAAAATTCAGATAAAACTTATAAAAATCGAGAAAAATATTTTGTAAAAACTGACGAACATAAAATTTTACCGACTCCGAACACCACGTTAAATGTTGGTGAGAATTAACTTAACACCATTGACCATAAACTCGGAAAATCAAAAAAATATTGCAAAAAAATACAAAAATAAAATATTATTATGTAAAAAATTAGATACCTAATACGGAAAACCAAGTTGTATGTGTGTGATCCTAAAAGTTAGATTCTCGTAAAGATGGCAGAGCACAACCACTCCCTCGTATGACGATCAGCATACGTCTGAATCCTCACCCCTATATTTCATTCTCTATGTATCCGATCATTCTTACAACCCCCAAAGAGAACTATCGACTTTATGTAGCAGATATATCACCTCCCTCAAACTCGCCGCGTCCCACGTAGTTCTCGTCACTTCACTCTCCTCGCCATTTACTTACCACAGCTTAGCCACCATCAACATTTACGCATGTCACCACTCATTCAACCAACTCTCTCCCCCTCCCCAATCCTCCCTCAATAATATGCAACAGCTCGTCCCCTCGCCATCCACCCTCGCCATCAAACAACCACACGCATTTCCAACCCTCTCCCTTTCACTAAACGAAACCCAAACCGTTTCATGAAGAGACGTATCTCTACCCAAGACTGGCTCTTACCGAAGCCAATTCCTGCAAAAAAATGGCTAGGACAGTGGTAAAGACCAACCCACCATACCACTCAGCTATACAAGGGTCAATGACAGCCAATCTCGAAAATGTCGGCTAATACGAATGACCAGGCCAACTAATAAGTTGCGAAACAATCCTCATAAATCTTCCCCAGTTCATTATTTCGCTTTATAGAACCCAGCCGATTTTTTTATAGACTCAAGTAAGGCACAATAATATCATGGCTCCTCCTCTTGCATACACTCATAAATTTGATCTAAAACAGACTCTCTCAATCGACCCCAGGCCGCCTCGACAGCCGAGGTGGCTTGCGGTTCCTGATTCCTTTGCATGATACCTGCACCCTACTCGCCATTACCCTACTACTTCCTACTACTTCTTAGGATATAAACTAATATACGGCCGACTCTGTAACAAATTTGTAAGAAACATATTTCGTTACATTGTAACAAGATGAGCAATTATTTTGATCCGTAGTCAAAGGTATTTATTATTTTAATTTTTAGTTTTTTTACTAAATAAGTATTTGAAAATAAAATTCCTGTAGCTTGATTAATTCATTTCTTAAAGTAATTTTTCTCTAATATTATACTATCATACTGTTTCCTAAATTTTTTTTAAATCTTAACGGAAATGACTGTAGGAGTGAATAGGTTTCGGCAACTGCAAAAAACGAACTTAAGAGAGCCAATGAGGGTGAATCGAGGTGAGTACAGAGCAGCACCGGAACGCAAGGGTGGGATAAACGGGAGATCCCTGAGAAAACCCGCGCGAACAGCGGTACCGCCCGGCACGATTCTCACGTGCGGAAATCGGGAGTGAACCTGCCGGGAATGGATCCTAGTTTGTCTTGGTGGAAGGCGATCGCCCAAGTCGCTTCGCCACCGCGGCCTCAAAATGAAAGTGCTGTAATTTTTATTTTTAAATTAACACATTGAATGATTTTGGGGGATGCGTACTCAGAGATAAAATTAAGTGGGTCGGTTTGATAATCTTCGTATTAAGTACATAACAGTTACAACTCCTTACATTAAATATAAGTTAAATCAGGGGAGATTGGGGACATATTAAAATCTTAAAAAATTATTATTCTCATCGATTAATAAGTCACGGAATAATACCAAAAAAACTGGACTGTTGAAACGGAAAGTCTTCACCTTAGTGATCTCCGAAGACTGATGTCTGCAGACGTACTACAGCGGTCAGTATACGCCTTCGTGGTGCAGTGTCTCCGCGACATAGACTCCGTCAGCCGCTCTTCCTGCCTTTAAGATCAGGAGCGTGTTGACTTACAACCGGCTACGCCTTCCGACAGTTGAAGTGTATTTCCTTGTGTTGTGGTTTAGGCTCGTGCTCCAATCACCGGCGATATGCCTGTGAATGCTGTCAGGCTAGTAAGACCTGGTTGCAAGACAATAACATCACCCCGTTAGTTGACAAGCAGGACGTCCTCAACTCGCACGGTGGATGGTGGTGTTGTGATTGTTTTGTTTGGATTATGTATTAGACATCTTCCTCGGGCAGTGGGAAAAAATGGTTAGTGTGGATTCCTCTTCGATACTATAGGATGATAATTCAGAAAGAAATATTACGTTGTGGAAAATGTTTGAGGAACTGCTACTGCCTTCTTTCTAGCAGTGCGTGACAAGGTAGGACTGCTCGTGTGTTGTGCTGAGTGTGCACAGTGGCGCACTTGCCTTGAACTTGGATTTCTGCTGCGATGTGCAAGATATGCTTGGCCCTATCTTAAGGTTCTGTATTCTCTGCGCGAAACGTGGTTTTGCAAAATGTTGGTATACTTTAAATAATAAAATTAAAATAAAATTAAAACTGAAACAACGGATTAATATGTTATGTTTTAAAGTTTCATATATATGATGGAAAATAGCTCCCTCCGGTACATAAATTACTATGTTTGTGCATAGAAATATATATATCCTGAAAGAAACGTTACAATTAAAAATTGTGTCAATGTACATCAAACAACAATTGTGATGTTAGTCTTATATATCCTGTTAATTAGATCTAAAACACTTAACCAATGTTACATTACAGCAATAGATTGTGGAAGGATTTTGTAGAGAAACGTAGCATGTTAAATTAATGTGAGCATTTGTTTTGTAAAACTTTAAATGAAANGGAAGGGTTTCCTCTTGACACAGTTGAGCATTTCACAAACAAATTTCATATGCGAATAAGTTGCCATAACTACAGCCATGTATGATTGCATTGCCCTTTACGGAAAGAAAAACTGTTAGGATAAGTTGTGTAACTGTGAAAATACTGTTGCATACGTTTCTGGTTCGATCACTAATGACATTGCTACCAATGCGACGTTAAGGCCCACTTAACATGTAAGATTTTAAGTACTTCATTAAAATTATTTTGCACCCATGAAGAGGAAAGTAGGCTCATTAGCTATATTAGCAACTTCCTGTTTAATCTGAGTGTGTTATATTGTTATATTACTACAGAGTGATTAAAATCATGGGACAAACATTGAGGGGTTGTAGAGCTCACTAAAACAAACAATTATTTATGGGAATATATGGGCGGAAGTGACGCGTTGAGGCACAAACACAAAAACATAACACATTAACGGAAACATAAAATGTTCATTATCAGCATACGTAACGAGTGATTCCGTACAGAAAATGTTAAAACAGTTGCTGTAAATGCATCCACCAACAGTCACGCATGCTTGGCGACATCTACATATGGCGTGATTGGCTGACAATGGTGGCGATAGTTGAGGGCAGTCAAACGGTGCGCCAGTGACCTGCTGCATCAGCATCAGCATCACTCCACCGACACTACCAAGCTTGCATTACTGTCGGTGGTAGCAATTTTGAGCAATTATTATAAACATTGCTGTAAAAAGGCATTTAGTGGCGACGTTGTAAATAAACACTGTGTTGCATTTCATGTGTTATTTTTGTGTTTGTGCCTCAACGCATCACTCTCGCCCATATATTCCTATATAATAATTGTTTGTTTTAGTCAGCTCTACCACCCCTCAATGTTTGTCCCATGATTTGAGAATCATCCTGTATATTTACACGAATGCTAGTTAAGATTGTGAACTGAACTGAAGGTTTAAAGCTGTTCACGACAAAATGTTTNCCTGTATATTTACACGAATGCTAGTTAAGATTGTGAACTGAACTGAAGGTTTAAAGCTGTTCACGACAAAATGTTTTCTTGATTTTCAAGATATTTTATGGTTAAGTGCCAGGATATCAACGATGACTTGAAATAATGTTCTAAATTTACTGAACATAATATTCGTACATTTTAAGCTTACATATGACAAGTTTTTTTTAAACATTGATTGTTAATATTTTATAAATTTATCATAACACAAAATTTGATTTGAGCTAAAGTATTTCTTGAGGTCACAAGAGTAGCATATAGAAATTTCTTTGAAATCGGACACTTAGATCAATTACTNGAGCTAAAGTATTTCTTGAGGTCACAAGAGTAGCATATAGAAATTTCTTTGAAATCGGACACTTAGATCAATTACGTTAAGGGTTTAACTTATTGTTATTTTGAGTTTAAATGTCACCTTATAGTATAAGAGTAATTGCGAATCGGGTGCAGGTATCTTGCATAGGAGCCAGGAGCCACAAGCCACCTCGGTTATCGAGGCGGCCTGGGGCGGCAATGTTGTGATGGCACCCGACCACCATATTGAATCTTGCTGACCTTGACATTTACCCTATGCTCGTTACCTTGAATAACCTTTAACCCCAAAAATTTTAACAAATCGCAAAATATCTAAAAATAAACTAAATATCGAGAAACATATAATGTTACCATTACACTCATCCTACCACTATTACCCCACCAACCCGCATCCCCCCCTCCTTCGACCACCCGCCTTCGACATGATAAAAAAATCGAAGAAAGTTGCAAAAATTCAAAGAAATGTCTAAATATTCAAATTACATATTATGTTTCCTCACACAACTGTTCCGCTCACCTCGCCACCCTAACCATCACATCAACTCATCATCACAATCCTCCCAATCATAAAAAAATATGAAAATCGCAAGAAAAACGAAAGAAATTAATAAAAGCTTGGGAACATATTACGCTGACCCCGACACCCATGTTTGAGGTTGACGACCTTGACATCAATTACCATAAATACAAAAATATTGAAAAATTTAAAAAAAATTAAAGAAACTAATAAAAGTTAAGGAACATATTACGTCACTGACTCCGACAACAATTTGGATGCCGATGGCCTTGAGCTCAACCCCAATAACCTTGAAAACAAATAACTTTAAAAAATTTTAACAATTTAAAAAAAAATTATAANTTATAAAATCGACACAAATATTACATTACTAATTCCGACACCTATGTTGAATGTTGGCGACATTAACCTTGATCCCATTGGTATTGAACTCTAAAAATTCAGATAAAACTTATAAAAATCGAGAAAAATATTTTGTAAAAACTGACGAACATAAAATTTTACCGACTCCGAACACCACGTTAAATGTTGGTGAGAATTAACTTAACACCATTGACCATAAACTCGGAAAATCAAAAAAATATTGCAAAAAAATACAAAAATAAAATATTATTATGTAAAAAATTAGATACCTAATACGAAAAACCAAGTTGTATGTGTGTGACCCTAAAAGTTAGATTATCGTAAAGATGGCAGAGCACAACCACTCCCTCGTATGACGATCAGCATACGTCTGAATCCTCACCCCTATATTTCATTCTCTATGTATCCGATCATTCTTACAACCCCCAAAGAGAACTATCGACTTTATGTAGCAGATATATCACCTCCCTCAAACTCGCCGCGTCCCACGTAGTTCTCGTCACTCCACTCTCCTCGCCATTTACTTACCACAGCTTAGCCACCATCAACATTTACGCATGTCACCACTCCTTCAACCAACTCTCTCCCCCTCCCCAATCCACCCTCAATAATAAGCAACAGCTCGTCCCCTCGCCATCCACCCTCGCCATCAAACAACCACACGCATTTCCAACCCTCTCCCTTTCACTAAACGAAACCCAAACCGTTTCATGAAGAGACGTATCTCTACCCAAGACTGGCTCTTGCCGAAGCCAATTCCTGCAAAAAATGGCTAGGACAGTGGTAAAGACCAACCCACCATACCACTCAGCTATACAAGGGTCAATGACAGCCAATCTCGAAAATGTCGGCTAATACGAATGACCAGGCCAACTAATAAGTTGCGAAACAATCCTCATAAATCTTCCCCAGTTCATTCTTTCGCTTTATAGAACCCAGCCGATTTTTTTATAGACTCGAGTAAGGCACAATAATATCATGGCTCCTCCTCTTGCATACACTCATAAATTTGATCTAAAACAGACTCTCTCAATCGACCCCAGGCCGCCTCGACAGCCGAGGTGGCTTGCGGTTCCTGATTCCTATGCATGATACCTGCACCCTACTCGCCATTACCCTACTACTTCCTACTACTTCTTAGGATATAAACTAATATACGGCCGACTCTGTAACAAATTTGTAAGAAACATATTTCTTTACATTGTAACAAGATGAGCAATTATTTTGATCCGTAGTCAAAGGTATTTATTATTTTAATTTTTAGTTTTTTTACTAAATAAGTATTTGAAAATAAAATTCCTGTAGCTTGATTAATTCATTTCTTAAAGTAATTTTTCTCTAATATTATACTATCATGCTGTTTCCTAAATTTTTTTTAAATCTTAACGGAAATGACTGTAGGAGTGAATAGGTTTCGGCAACTCCAAAAAACGAACTTAAGAGAGCCAATGAGGGTGAATCGAGGTGAGTACAGAGCAGCACCGGAACGCAAGGGTGGGATAAACGGGAGATCCCTGAGAAAACCGGCGCGAACAGCGGTACCGCCCGGCACGATTCTCACGTGCGGAAATCGGGAGTGAACCTGCCGGGAATGGATCCTAGTTTGTCTTGGTGGAAGGCGATCGCCCAAGTCGCTTCGCCACCGCGGCCTCAAAATGAAAGTGCTGTAATTTTGATTTTTAAATTAACACATTGAATGATTTTGGGGGATGCGTACTCAGAGATAAAATTAAGTGGGTCGGTTTGATAATCTTCGTATTAAGTACATAACAGTTACAACTCGTTACATTAAATATAAGTTAAATCAGGGGAGATTGGGGACATATTAAAATCTTAAAAAATTATTATTCTCATCGATTAATAAGTCACGGAATAATACCAAAAAACTGGACTGTTGAAACGGAAAGTCTTCACCTTAGTGATCTCCGAAGACTGATGTCTGCAGACGTACTACAGCGGTCAGTATACGCCTTCGTGGTGCAGTGTCTCCGCGACATAGACGCCGTCAGCCGATCTTCCTGCCTTTAAGATCAGGAGCGTGTTGACTTACAACCGGCTACGCCTTCCGACAGTTGAAGTGTATTTCCTTGTGTTGTGGTTTAGGCTCGTGCTCCAATCACCGGCGATATGCTTGTGAATGCTGTCAGGCTAGCANGGCTAGTAAGACCTGGTTGCAAGACAATAACATCACCCCGTTAGTTGACAAGCAGGACGTCCTCAACTCGCACGGTGGATGGTGGTGTTGTGATTGTTTTGTTTGGATTATGTATTAGACATCTTCCTCGGGCAGTGGGAAAAAATGGTTAGTGTGGATTCCTCTTCGATACTATAGGATGATAATTCAGAAAGAAATATTACGTTGTGGAAAATGTTTGAGGAACTGCTACTGCCTTCTTTCTAGCAGTGCGTGACAAGGTAGGACTGCTCGTGTGCTGTGCTGAGTGTGTACAGTGGCGCACTTGCCTTGAACTTGGATTTCTGCTGCGATGTGCAAGATATGCTTGGCCCTATGTATTCTCTGCGCGAAACGTGGTTTTGCAAAATGTTGGTATGCTTTAAATAATAAAATTAAAATAAAATTAAAACTGAAACAACGGATTAATATGTTATGTTTTAAAGTTTCAGATATATGATGGAAAATAGCTCCCTCCGGTACATAAATTACTATGTTTGTGCATAGAAATATATATATATATCCTGAAAGAAACGTTACAATTAAAAATTGTGTCAATGTACATCAAACAACAATTGTGATGTTAGTCTTATATATCCTGTTAATTAGATCTAAAACACTTAACCAATGTTACATTACAGCAATAGGTTGTGGAAGGATTTTGTAGAGAAACGTAGCATGTTAAATTAATGTGAGCATTTGTTTTGTAAAACTTTAAATGAAANTTGTGGAAGGATTTTGTAGAGAAACGTAGCATGTTAAATTAATGTGAGCATTTGTTTTGTAAAACTTTAAATGAAAGTTCAGCTGCTTTTCAAACAACGTTTCAATGCATGAGGAAGGATTGAAAGGTATTTCTAATGTATCTTACATCTATGATGATTATGTACAATATACATAAAAGCAGAGATATATTTGTGTAACAGAATTAGTAGAGTTTGATGTCGTACATCCTTTTCATAATAAAAATAATAATATTTTTTTATTATTATATCAAGTTATTTAAACAATTAACATGTGGCGAACAACAAATAATTGTTCTTTCACATTCAGTAGAATCATAATTTTATTTACAAAATTCTCTCTGAATATTCCACAAACGGTAATGCAGTGCATTTTGTAAAAGAATAATTTAAAATACGTTGAAAAATTAGCAAACAGGTAATTTAATTTACAGCTTGCAGCAAATATTGCCAAAATTATCAAACTTGCTCAAATATAGCACTCACAATTATTTAATTATTTATAAATACTAACGTTTCCTTAGTAAGATAAATCTTAATAAAATGTTGTAATAAATAAAAACACTTAAAGGAGGAGCAACTGACTAGCCCTGTTTATGGCTTTCANAAATCTTAATAAAATGTTGTAATAAATAAAAACACTTAAAGGAGGAGCAACTGACTAGCCCTGTTTATGGCTTTCATATTTAAAATTATTGAACACATTAAAATAAATTAAAAACCGTGTTCACGTTGCACCAAATTGATTAAAAATTACACGGCTATAAAGTATCCCAAATTTGCATTTGATTGGGTCGTGAGTGTCGTTTCACACATAACTAATATATAACGAAACACCAAACCTCCGATGCAATATGAGACGGCCACAGAGAAAATATTCACAAACGATACAAACTAAAAGAAACGATAATGCCGTGAAAAAGGCTTAAGTTGACACAAACATAATTTTTAAAGGCAACCGAAACCTGAATTTTGATAAATAAACTAATAAGAACCGCACCTCAAATGTATAAGCAACACTACGCCACACTAGTAGAGTATAAATGGCGCTAGCAGCGCAACTCTTAACTCTAAAACTGTGCCCTCGGTGGTGCATTACTCTCGTCTGAGTCTGTAACAGGACATTGCAAAGTACATCACAACAATCCATCACAGTAAAGATGAAACTAAGAAACTCGGCACACGAGTTATGAGTAGCCAGGAGAAAAGTCATGATATTGAAGTTAGATTTAAAGTTCAAATATAAAAATACAGTCATGTTCTTGAAGCCAGTATCCAAAGGTGACGCTCAATAATCTTCAATCAGTCGTCAAAATATAGAGCAAGGAACATCACAGCTCCACAAAGTCCGTCTCCGGAGACAGTCGACAAGGGCGGAGCATGGCACCCCAGCGCCTGATAGTTAGATCTCTCCACATACAGGCACGCAGAGGTGCGTAAACGCTGGGCCGAAGGCAGGCGAGGAACATCACTCATACTGGACCACCAGAAGACCGCAGGCTGAAACAAAGCACCTAGACAGCGGCAAAGAAGAACTCGGCACGGCTTGGGTGGAACAAAGGACAAACAAACTATGCACGAGGAAGGGGTAAAACCAAATTCAAAAAGGAAAGGGAAAGAGGAACACACATGCGCTTACAAAAATTCTTAAAGCTAAAAGTTTCAATAAAAAAAATGCCTGCCAAAGTTAAAAAATCGTTTCAAACGCGCTGCACATATGGCCTAACATAGATCACTTGAGCCTTAACAAAAACTAAGAGTGGAAGTAGGATGCACCAATATGATAGAAGTTGGTCGAAAAAACTCCTTAATTCCGAAAGGACCAATAAAATTGGGAATTAATTTCTCGTCAAAATCCCTACTCAGATAAGCCAATAAACAGTTTCAAAGAGTACCATGTCAATTTCCTTCAAAAAACGGGAACTCTAGCCTGGTCCAGTCAAACAGCTATATCACACTTTTCTGCATCGAGCCTGAGGAGTATCTTCTCCAGCAAACGGCCACGATCAGCATAGCTTTGAGGGGGATCAGGGGAGGGATGTTCCAGATGTTGAGGAGACGATGACGAAGATGACGACCCAGGAAGGGCAAAGATGGTGGGACACCGTAGAATCGTGCAACACACTATTAAATCGTAGATTAATAAAATCCAGTTCCTTATTCCATGTCGCCTGCTCTTGATTATAAGAAATTGTTTAGCAAAGTTTCAAATTCTTATTAAAAACTCTCAACCTAGTAACACTTGGTATAATATGAACTATAAGTATAATGTTTCATGGTGCAACGAAAACACATAACCTTGAAAACGTTAACCAGAAATAACGGGCGTTATCTGTAACAACGTCAGCAGGTGAAACAAAAACTTGCAAAACAAGATCTGACAAAGCCTTAACAATACTAGGTGCTTTCATATTCCAAAGGAGCAAAAAATTACAAACTTAATGAAAGTATCTAACAAAATTAAAATACAAATATTTCACTTAATTAACCGGATAAGCGGTTCAAATATATCGAAGCGAACTACCTGCGACGGAGCATTAGAAACCTGAACCACAGGCTGTCTTATATTAGTTCACTGAGCCTGCTTACACTTCTGACAATAACCACCAGGCTTCACATACTTCGAAACATCCACCTTTAAAGATGACCAGGCAAAATGTAAAGACATTTTTGAAACGTTTTACTAGTATCCAAGTGGCCACCAAAAAGCGAATAATGAAAATACCACAATAACATAGCCCTCAATGACTTGGCAATAAAAATGTTCTTGGCTCGACAGCTCATTCCTGTAGAATGCAATACACCGTCACTCTCGACATAAGGAACAACCACAACAAAACCACTAATCCGCCTTCACTTGGGTACACAACGCGTCATTGGCCTGAGCCTCCGTGAGTTCAACAAAGATTTCGGGAAATGTCGTTATAGTATTCAAACTCGCCTCCAAATTACTCCCTTCCCCCGCTCCAAAATACTTGGGATCGTACACTGGAGAGATGGAGTCGGCAACCTTATTGTCGGCGCCGCGAACATGAAAAACCTTCAAGCGGAATCGATAAAGCCTCAGTACCCAACGGTCTAATTTTCCCAACTTATGCGGATGGCTAAGAACCCAACTCATCGCCTGATTGTAAGTATGCAAATAGCATGCATCAGGTTCGACATACGCGGTAAATTTCTCTCATCCAAACAAACAGGCCAACGTCTCCTTCTCATGAATACCTAATTTTATTTCCGTTTCAGTCAAAGTACGACTGCAAATTCCACCGTATCCAAACCCAATTCTACTCTCTGACTCAATACACCCCTCAGGCAAGAGAGGAAGCGTCCACNGCAAATTCCACCGTATCCAAACCCAATTCTACTCTCTGACTCAATACACCCCTCAGGCAAGAGAGGAAGCGTCCATCTTAACCACAAAATGGCGCGCGAAATGGGGAAGATGCATTATGGGAGGAGAAGAATGTTTCTTTTTTAAATCACGANCTTAACCACAAAATGGCGCGCGAAATGGGGAAGATGCATTATGGGAGGAGAAGAATGTTTCTTTTTTAAATCACGAAGGATTTTCTTGTTCGGGACCCCAAGAAAATACTACTCTCTTCTTTTTTAAACCATTAAGGGGTACCGCTATTTCTCAAAAGTGTCCAATAAAACGAGAAAAATACTCTATCAGTCCAAAAATTACTGCACGTCCTTTAAAGTGTGTTGACGCTGAATCTGAAGTGGCACCAGACGGTCGGGATCACTTAGAAAATGACCTTCACTCAAAACGTTACCTATAAAATTCCCTTTTCGGTTATCTACCGTTACGTTTTCCAGATTGACTGTCAAATTCCACTTTCCACATTTAAAAAAAAAAACCTGACGTATAAGGGAGATGTGGGAATCAAGCTCTTCAATATAACAATTACACAGGTTGGATATGAACTGTACCGATAAACATCGTGTGGTCATCAAAAAATAGGTCTAAAATATGTACAAAACATATAGCCTAAGTCAATTCCGAAGGGGTGAAAACCGCCCTTGAATGTGTAGTTGAAGCAGATGTTGTTTGCTAGTAACACAAACCAGAATGAACGATAAATGTCTGAGTTTCTGGATACTGCATTACTAAACGACGAAGTACAAAGCACAAATATATGGGCTCTAATATCAACCCCCATCTGTGAAAAGTGAGGGGTTGTCATAAAACACCCAAAAACAGAGTAAAAACCACTTCGCTACCCCTCATGTTATGCGATATATACAGTTAAGGATACAATGCATTCCCCTTAATCCAGGTATAGACGCTCATCNGCTACCCCTCATGTTATGCGATATATACAGTTAAGGATACAATGCATTCCCCTTAATCCAGGTATAGACGCTCATAATTAAAAACCCTTTCTCCCAAGTTTAAAATCAGTGCATTAGGGAAATATATATACGGTGAGGAGACACCAGCGTAAAGGTACACCCACCAAAAGCACAAAATCATAAAAAAACAGTTGCCTTCAGCAACGTATTTCTGTATTTTCATACATTCATTGTGCGCTCGCTCCATTACGAGATATATCTGATCCACAGTAAAAATAACCCCACCCTTCCCCTNTAAAAAAAACAGTTGCCTTCAGCAACGTATTTCTGTATTTTCATACATTCATTGTGCGCTCGCTCCATTACGAGATATATCTGATCCACAGTAAAAATAACCCCACCCTTCCCTTCTGAGAACCCAACAATGCTACATGACTTAAGCCGAATGCAAAGTGACATGCGAACACGTGTATGTATATGTGTATGGCCTTTATTCCAGCAGGTGTCAATAGTATTCACTCTTTGTGAATCACGCGAACTAAAACACAGTTTTACTCCCGAGATGCTAGACCACCATGCAGATTTATACAACAATACGAGTTCCAGCAAACACAAACGTACACAGCTCTCATTCTTCACCCCTCAACCTCGTCGAGACATATAAGGAAATACATCACAAGTGCGAAAAAAAAATTACAGTATATTGCAGCCAGTGCATTACAGAGACCACGAAATTTAAGAGTTATGTTAAGCCCTGTCGAATGTAGAAAATTAAAACTTTGTGCAATTTTATGTGNGCTACCCCTCATGTTATGCGATACATACAGTTAAGGATACAATGCATTCCCCTTAATCCAGGTATAGACGCTCATCATTAAAAACCCTTTCTCCCAAGTTTAAAATCAGTGCATTAGGGAAATATATATACGGTGAGGAGACACCAGCGTAAAGGTACACCCACCAAAAGCACAAAATCATAAAAAAAACAGTTGCCTTCAGCAACGTATTTCTGTATTTTCATACATTCATTGTGCGCTCGCTCCATTACGAGATATATCTGATCCACAGTAAAAATAACCCCACCCTTCCCTTCTGAGAACCCAACAATGCTACATGACTTAAGCCGAATGCAAAGTGACATGCGAACACGTGTATGTATATGTGTATGGCCTTTATTCCAGCAGGTGTCAATAGTATTCACTCTTTGTGAATCACGCGAACTAAAACACAGTTTTACTCCCGAGATGCTAGACCACCATGCAGATTTATACAACAATACGAGTTCCAGCAAACACAAACGTACACAGCTCTCATTCTTCACCCCTCAACCTCGTCGAGACATATAAGGAAATACATCACAAGTGCGCAAAAAAAATTACAGTATATTGCAGCCAGTGCATTCCAGAGACCACGAAATTTAAGAGTTATGTTAAGCCCTGTCGAATGTAGAAAATTAAAACTTTGTGCAATTTTATGTGGTAAATAAATTCTTGCTCGAACTCCACCTCAGCTTTTTTCGTATAAAAAATCAAATATAAAATTTTTTAATAATTCTGGCAAAACCAAAGATATTTGAGATGCTGTGAAACTAATAAATAAGGGTAAAAATGACAATTCTCCACTTACTCACACGTGAAACACATACAAAGCCCACATTGACCTACACACACAGGGGCCGAAATATCCTAATTGCAGGCGAGACTGATAGATGCATTAAAAAACTTATAAGATAAAAACATATTTAAAGAAGTGGTTACGAGTCCCATTACAGAAGTAGACGAGAGGCACGTGCAGTCGTAATCTCAGCTCACGCACACGACCAATCGCGCTGCAACAGGGGTTGAATTGGACTTTGCCCTAGCGCGCTGACCGCCGGGGGGAGGCTTGCACCTCCAGCAGCTTGTTTTATTTCTCACGCGAGCCAACTTTAATTCATAGGAAACACTGATATCTGGACGCAGAAGTCAACACCAGGGAAAACCCATGTTCAAGAGGACCCGGGTTCGATACTCAACTCGTTCGGCCCAAATTTATATTTTAAAAACCACTCCAGGTGAATGCCGAGATGGTTTCTTTGTCGAGTACTTACATGTTCCCGCTTGCCCTAGCAACTCGCTCCGTCTCAAAATGGTATTAAATTTACTTGTATTATTATTTTAGCTTGCACACCACCTATATAATGTAAACTCATGTTACTATTTTACGAGAATCTAATACAGTCTCGAATAAAAAATATTTAAGTGTGTTTATTATAAGAGGAACGGGGTGGAACCATTTTCTCTAGCATCGTTTCCGCAGCATCGGGCTTTCATAATAACGAGTTAGCCACCTTTCAAGTACGAAAAACAAAACAAAAATTGCAACACATAATGCAGATAAATGTGTACGTATTAACTTTTAAAAAATCACTATATTGAGCACAAAGATTTATTTGGTATCAGCACAGCAATTAGTTGCTTATTTCAGTCATACCGAGATTCCATTTAGCATTTTACAAATATTTAAAGCTATAATTTCGCATACGATACGTTGTTGGCCAGTCTGAAAACTCAAGGAATATATACCGAACCGGGTCATCATTATTTTCTTCGAAATCCAACGTACCAAGATAGCTGACTGCACGTATCAAGATTGTGGACTGCACCGACCAAAATGGCGGACGGTTGCTGTGACACCTACCAAGAGGATGTACTGCATCTACCTAGATGGTGGAATGAGTATCGTGGAAGGGGAGAGTGGTGTACCCTGCGGAAATTTAAGTTTTTTAAACAAATTTTTTTTAATGTATTGATATTAAAATTTTAACGCAATGTTTTATAAATTTTTAGAATTTTTTGGATTGTTAAATTTTTTTTATTTTTGAGATTAGGGTCAAGGTCACATGGATCCAATATGGACACCGGCCGACCAGAATGACAGAGCACGAACAGCTCCGATGCTCTGGTCCCAGTTCCCGATGTGCCAGAGTCTCCATAATCGCTCAACCAACATTGCATATTTTCCCAATATTGTAAGAAATGTACATTGTGTTAAAACAAAAAATTATATTTCGCCGTTTTTGTTTTAATATTATTTTTTGTGGGATTCCATTTATTTTTAAATAATGTAAATTGTTGTTGCAAGCAACGTTTACGTAAGAGGTCTTTGTATTTTTCGTATATAATAACTGTTTAATTTTCACACCATTTTCAAATTAAATATTATTATCTGCCGATCACCAGCATGTTAATAACGCGTAAGGAATACTGTGCGTTATAATCTGTGGCTGATGAAAGTTCGCGCGTGCATGTGTATGGCTGAGTGCCTTGTTTTTTCTGGGGTTTTTTTCCCCGGTCAGTCGCGTGTTAACGTAAGTGTACTAGTGAATGCAAGGTCTGTTTTCTGCTTTGTAAAGAATTGAAAACTGCAGCATTGTTACTTGTACCGACGCGCGCGTTTACAAGTCCCCGTAAATGACATAGGTACGGACGGCAGTTTCGCTGCCCCTCCTGAGTGTCTGGTGACCCGTGGCGTGGCGTCAAGGACGTGGTCATTTTGCTCCTCGAGAGTGGCTGCTGTATCCCGTCCGTTCTGTAGTAACTTTCAAGGAGGTTCATTAATACATTGTAATTTCAATAATTAGCATACATATCTGATATACTGCCCTAGTTTCTTCTTAACTTCCACTTGCAAAAGTATTTTTAAGTATTTCATTCCTCCTTTATCTGATTTGGTTTATATGGTGGGCCTGGACATTAACATTTTTGTTAGTAAATATCTGAATGAAATAGTATTAATGTTTATATTTCATTTAATTTCCGAAGTAAGCAATTTATATATGTAGTTAATTAATATAATGAATTATTTGCCGTAATCTCCTATATTGTGTATTGCATGTGTGCTGTGTGCGCATATATTCAATTATTTTAATTTATACAAATATTTTAGATTATTGTTAACATTATTCGTTGTGTAAAACTATGATGCTAAATAAAATTTTAAACAAAATGATCTCCGGCATACAATAAAACTCAATGTTAACACAAACACAAGTAATAAAAAACGGAAGGCAGGGAAATCTGAACTCAACGCCTTACCCCAGGAAGTCGGATAGGGGAGTGCCCCCGTGGTACACTTCCGGCTACTGTGTCGCATTCAGGGCACACAATGAAAAGCCCAACTCATCCTAAATATCTCATACTGCCCGGAACCTCCTCATCAGGCCCGTAGAGCATAGAGCAGGTTGCCCAAGTTCGGGTCGGCATCCCGGAAAAAGGACAAAATTTCCTCGCTCCTGCGAAAAATGAAGCATTTTGTGACCTGCTAGGTAAATACCTCATACAGACTTAGTGGACGTGGGCAAACTGTGGATTAGACCTTCACAACCAAAGTGGGTGTGTCCCTATCACTGCATCCCAATGACCCTTGTCATCCAGCTAAAGTATTCTATCCTCACGTCTACTCCAACAGTCGCCACACCAATTTAATGACTGGTCAAGTGTAACTATTGTGAGTATGGCACCGCAGAATTTGCCTATGCTTCCGGATCGACTTACTGCTCTGATCTAACTGTAACCCTTCCTTTACATGCACATGCCGACATATGCACGATGCAGGTGCGTGAAAATGTTCTCAATATCAAACACATTAATTAGAGTCAGCTATGAGGCAGGTATTGGGGCGTAAACAAGTAGCACGCTCGAGCAAGCATTTAGCTAATACGGCGGTACTCGGCCACATAGAAGTGCTTGCAAGCACAGGAGGGGTGTGGTATTGTTGCCACTGCATTGTTTCACAAGTGGGTCGCGTCGCTGTGACCTTGGTTCATCCTTCCGCGTGGGAACTTTTCTATAGAGGCTTCTTCTGAGCCTCTAAACATTTAACGTACAAAATACGATATAAACGATTGCAGAGTTAAGTAATGAAAAATATCTTAACATTACTATTTCACAATATGTATTACGACAAACAATGTTTCAGACTAAGATATAACATCACTTTATGTTAATCACGCGTAATTTACGAGAAGCATTATAAAATTGTATTTATTAAGTTGAATGCAATGCAATTTTTATATTTCATTTAACATGGCAGTGCACGCAAATACATTATGAATTATTATCTATTTCTTATCTTACGCTACAATCAATGTATTTTGTGTCAGTCAAGTAAACATTATTTTTAACAGTTTAATGTTGTTTAATAGGTCATGGAGACATTAAGTAGTATGGTTATGTGCTTGACCTCTCACCTCGTGCACGAGCTCCCGTTATGCGCAGNCTTGACCTCTCACCTCGTGCACGAGCTCCCGTTATGCGCAGGACAGCACTGGAGGAGGGCTGACCCCCTTCACCATCATCTTCCCAGTAGGCGGTCTTCCCCATCCCATCACCCGACTCCTGGCTTACATCACAGCCTCTCCTCCCTCTTGTTTGGTGAAGCCGAAGAGTTTAGAGGATGAGCAAGAATATTCTGGGAACTAGGACTCTTGGCGCAACGCAGCATCTAGAGAAATTTCTGGGTGATGACCTACGAACCTATAAATATTGCAGCGGTCCAAGGATCGGCAGTCTTTTGCGGAGGCCATTGGTTGAGTGCGGTGGGCGAAGTCGAGTGCAGCTAGGGACGGATGACGACGGGAGACTGCGAGACGATGGCAGACGAGGTGTTCATGTTGTGAATGGACGAGAGGGCGTGAAACCCGACGAGTGAAGACTACTGTGCGTGAGGGCGCTCGGAGAACTCTAGAACATTGCAGACTGGTGGGACTTGGACTAAACTGAGGTAAGACTGAATGAACATACGATACGGATTTTATTGTAAATAATGGAACTGTCAAATATGGAAATATAAATTATAAAATAATTCATTAGGTTTTGATACACTCTCTATAGGAACGGATTGTTAATTATTTAAAAACATTATCTTTTTGAGGTAGTTTTAAATTGTGTTGATTGAACTCATTAATTGTAAACCGCAAATGGTATAAATTTTTTGTGAGTTGGTTGATAGAATTTTGTTATAGTTATTGTTAAATATAATTAGGAAATTATAATTAAATATTTTATTTAATGAATACCTCCATCCCTTGACGAACCTGGTTTAGCCCACTGAATTGGAGATAAATTGTAGCAGTATTTATACAAGTAATTTTATTGTGCGCACACAGACGATTTGGTTTTTTTATTAAATATTTTAATATCCATTGTAAGAATTATTTATAGTTGTACGAGAATAAATTCAATATATGCAAGTCACTTTGTTTATATTCCAATTAGTGTATACATTTAATTATCTATCAGACAATTACTCATGTTTTTGAACGAGGACTAACAAGAGGAATTTGATAGTTTAATTCATTTAAATATCTCTACCTTGCAAAGTTTGAGATTTATGATCTATTTTTGTTTTAACTTTGGAAATGAAAATTATAATTCATTCAATATTTAGACGTCACTTAAAATTCTTGTTATAGTTATAAAATATTTTAGCTAGTACGAGTGGATGACTGATATTCGGTTGGAGGAGGTGGCACGATAGGACGGACACGTGGGGCACCTCCATCACTGTTGTCATTTTGGTTTTTAACCTTATGCATAACATTATTTAGGAGATAAGTACTGAGAGATAGAATGGATTAGATCGGTTTGACAATCGTCGTATTAACTANGGGGGGGGGATTTGGAGACGTATCAAAATGTTCAAAATTTTATAAAATTATTATTCTCATACATTAATAAGCTACGGAACATTATTAAATATTGAGCTGTTTATATGGGACGTCTTCGCCGCAGTCATGGCTCCGAAGGTTGGTGTCTTTAGACGTACTCGTACTATGGTGATCGGCATATCATATCTGCTGACGTCTTCATGGTGCAGTGTCTCGGTGACAAAGACGCCTTCAGCCTCTCTGCCTGCCGTTATATCGGGCGCGTGTTGACTTGGATACGGGCACGCCTTCCAACCACTAGAGGGGATTCCTTGTGTTGTGGTTCAGGCTCGTTTCCCAATTGCCGGCGATATGTTTCCGAATGTGATTAGGGTAGCAAGACCTGGTTGCAAGACCGCGACAGTAGCAATGTGCTAAGAAGGACGGAAAATATTTGTATACTCTCATACGTCCTTAATGTAACTGTAAAGCGTTTCCAATTATATCGGTTTCCTTCCCGATGCTCTTCTCTTCGCAAATGTATCAGTTCTTAATTTAAAATTATATTAATTCAGTAAATGAACGCAAATAATTGCATGGTTAAACGTAACTACGCTCGGCAAGAAACAAAGTAACACGGTTCCTTTAAGTTTGAGGATTTAATTTTTTCATAAATTTTTTAGTCTATATTTGAAACGTAAAAAAATATTTAATTTAAAAGAAAACTTTTTTTTAAAATTAGAATTGCTTTTGCCGGTATAGCTCTGAACACGGATAACTGTCCCCCGTAACATACGCACATGACTTATGTCGCTATGGTGTTCACACACCGTTGGGTAGTTGAGAAAATTGTGACCTATTAACCAATTTATAACGCTNATTTGAAACGTAAAAAAATATTTAATTTAAAAGAAAACTTTTTTTTAAAATTAGAATTGCTTTTGCCGGTATAGCAATGAACACGGATAACTGTCCCCCGTAACATACGCACACGACTTATGTCGCTATGGTGTTCACACACCGTTGGGTAGTTGAGAAAATTGTGACCTATTAACCAATTTATAACGCTNGACTTATGTCGCTATGGTGTTCACACACCGTTGGGTAGTTGAGAAAATTGTGACCTATTAACCAATTTATAACGCTTTAATATTTTCAGTTTCTCGTGTTAGAAGCCATTCTAGGTTTCATAATTGTAAATTTCACCTGTAAGTTGCGTGAATGCTCTGATTGTTGCAGGAAAGATTCCTGTTGCCTCGAAAACGTTCCTGTTAGACGAAAAAGGTTCAATTTTTTTTTCGTTAACTTTATTTTGTATCTGTACAAGCAATTTATTGGAAACTAGATGCCACCACAAATAAAATACAGTAAAATTCATAAATCCTTAGTACGTGGGGGAACAGATTTGGGCGGCTCCTAACATCAAGGTCTTGAGAGCCGATGTGGGTGAAGTGAGGTGAGTATGGAGCAGAGCCGGAATGCAAGGATGGGGGAAACGGGAGATCCCCGAGAAAACCCGCCGAACAGTGGCGTCGTCCGGCACGATTCCCACGTGCGAACGGGAGCGAACCTGCTGGGAATAGAACCTGGGTTGCCTAGGTGGGAGGCGAGTAGTCTAACCACTACACCCCCGCGGCCCCACAAATCCTTAGTAAGGAATGTTTAAAACTAATGTCGAATTTTAACTAGTTGATTTCAAGTTTATTATTAAAATTAAATTTAAAAAAAAATTATGAAGTTTTTTAAAATTATGTGTAGGTAAAAAACGATATTTCAGTCGCAGAGATATTATAAAATCATTGGAAACTAGTTCCAAATAATTATTTGTATCAAGTAGAGGTGTTTTTACCACGCTGAAGATATTTTCTTCGCTTTGCTACTACGGATTATGTTTGCGTGTATATCATGCACATTTATGTGAAATTGTCAATGTACATGTGTTTACAGTGCGTAACACCATCTTATCGTGCACAAATGCAGTACCAATTTATGTACTTTGTGCTTCGTAAAAATATTATACTAAGTGCGTGTGAAGAGATTTGGGCGGCTTTTATCATCGAAGTATTGAAAGCCGATAAGGGTGCAACGAGGTGCGTATGGAGCAGTGGCGGAATACAATGACGAAGGAAATGGGAGATCCCTGAGAAAACCACCAACCAGCGTCATGCTTCGGCACGATTCCGTTAAAATATTAGAGAATTTGTTTAAAAATTGGAATTAAATACGTGGAATCTATAAGGAAATAATCCTAACTAATATTATAAATGCGAAAGTGTGTTTGTTTGTTTGTTTATTTGTCCTTTTTTTCACGTCGCAACAGAGCAACGGATCGACGTGATTTTTTGTACAGATATAGTTGGAGGGCCGGGAATTGACATAGGCTTTTTTTTATACCGAAACAATATCTCATCCCGTCGGGGAATTTCTTATTGGAAAATGAAAAAGTACACAAAAGGAATAACAATGCAACGTTGCAACCGAGGAACAGATCAACGTAATTTCTTGCACAGAATTAATTGGAGGTCTGAAAGATGTCTGCATTGCAGAGAAAGGAAATTAGCTACACTTCTAAAAGATAATTTTTTTTTTTTATTATACTTCACATAAACTTCAATAACCGTAAAATGAAAGCGATATATGTTACTGTTTATACCGAAACAATATCTCATTCCCTCGGGGAAATTCTTATTGGAAAATGAAAAAGTACACAAGAGGAATAACAATGCAATGTTGCAACCGAGGAACAGATCAACGTAATTTCTTTCACAGAAATAGTTGGAGGGCTGAAAGATGATATTGGCTACTTTTTATCGCGATAAAATATCTCAACCGTACTAGGTGACGCCGAGCCTATAGTGTGCTTGTCACGAATATAACCATTATTTTTTGAACGAAATACTCGTCAACTTGTAGACATTACGTACAAGTAATACTTCCCCGAATAAAAAAACATTAAACCACACATTTTTTTCATAATAGCATGACAAAATCACAACTATAGTGTCTTTAGGTTGTAAAAATAATGAAAATTAACTCACTTACAGAAATAAGATCATTTATGATCAAAATGATGAGTCATTAGTTAATCCAACAAATTTATAAATTCACAGTAGAAAATGTATTCGTTATTTTTAAAAAAATTTCAAACTAAATAAATGTTTTAATATTATTTGATTTGTTTCAGTCTATGAGTTTTTGTTTTTTTTTTTTTTTTTTTTTTTTGGTTGAACATGCTATAAAAATTAATAAGTCATGATCTTTCAACCACACTTGTTAATATTTTCTGTTTTTTCGTTTTTTTCATTTGTACATTCAAAACACTATCATTGCGATGCTTACTTGCCATTACGCAAAAAATTATGTTGGTTAATTTTCTTTACTCGATGAAATAGTACCCGTAAGTAATGCCCACAAGTTGAGCGGCACTTCGCAGAAAGTATGAAACGATGAATTCGCACGTTGCCAACAGCCTTAAAAGCGCGTCATTCTTCAACGAGGCTTCAAAGTGCGAGTAAGTGTTTGGACGCGGATGGCGATGGCGAAGGGGTGGCCCCCTTGCGCCGGGACTGATGTGGTTATTGCCCATGTCCCGGGGATAAGCGGTCTTCCCCTGTCGTGTGAGCGAGCGCTGATTTGAGGGTGCGCTGGATATTGTGTTCGGGTCGGCCGGTAAGTGGCTCACAGGGGAGAGAGTGTCTGTTCCGGCGTGCAGCCGCGCAAACTAGACGAACGCCCGCTCCCCCATGCGCCACCGTTAAGTACACAGTTTGTATCCGTAACAGACCGACGTACTTCGGCTGCAGGTTAACCACGGAAAAAGGTGAAAACATATTGACACAATACGCGTATTCGAGTTCGTGAGGAATGGAGGTCTTAATAAAATTAAGAAAACTAAATTTGCTTTTAATTTTTTCACTCAGCCGTTATTTACAAAATTAAATTATTTTATATTTGAAGTTTAATGGCAATGGTGAATTCATTTTAATATGATAGTTTGATTGGGCTTAGTCAATTGTCGACCGTGGTATTGAATAAAAATCGCACACACACAGAACTCTGCAAGACAAAAAACGAAAGAACCTCTCACAACACCAAAGACACATCATTATTAAAAGCTGTTTCCTTGCTTGTAGAAAATAAATATGTATATAATTAAAACGTATAAAAGACAGACGAGCAACTTATCATTAGTAAACAGGACAGGCAGCAAAAGCAAACAGAAAGAAATGACAACACGACGATGAAAATGGGAAAACTACACAAGTGAACAAAGTAGTAAAAAAACAATGTCAGCGGACACAGCTGAACGATACAAACTTAAAACACACACAAAAATAGGACAAAAACCACAATTAAACACAAGTCCGGAAAAAATACCCTTTGTCAGATTAAAAAAACTAAATAGTTCAAGCCTACGAACAACACAGGAACAACAAAAATAATAAGAGANATACCCTTTGTCAGATTAAAAAAACTAAATAGTTCAAGCCTACGAACAACACAGGAACAACAAAAATAATAAGAGAAAAGGTTAGATGAACCACCATTATGACGAAAAAATGGAAACACAAAAAAAAATTATTACAAGTCTTCACGACATTTTGGGGCTTGGAATCTGTCCCCTTCTTCAGGTGAGACCCTGGAAGAACAATCGCAGTAGACTGAGCTGAGGTCCCCGAACCCATATCCACCGAACGGCCATGGTGTCGTGAGACCAGGAGCTTTGACTCCCATAACTCACAGGGTGTTNATACCCTTTGTCAGATTAAAAAAACTAAATAGTTCAAGCCTACGAACAACACAGGAACAACAAAAATAATAAGAGGAAAGGTTAGATGAACCACCATTATGACGAAAAAATGGAAACACAAAAAAAAATTATTACAAGTCTTCACGACATTTTGGGGCTTGGAATCTGTCCCCTTCTTCAGGTGAGACCCTGGAAGAACAATCGCAGTAGACTGAGCTGAGGCCNTCCCCTTCTTCAGGTGAGACCCTGGAAGAACAATCGCAGTAGACTGAGCTGAGGTCCCCGAACCCATATCCACCGAACGGCCATGGTGTCGTGAGACCAGGAGCTTTGACTCCCATAACTCACAGGGTGTTTGTAAAACAAATGCACCCTCGACATATTCTCAAATCATTGGGTTGGCGGTGGGGCACCGTGTAGCTGTGTTTTGTTGGGCACTGGACCCGTTTTAAGGCTGTTTATTGGTGTTGCCTACTATAAATAAAATTACGTGTTGGTTGTGTTGGGCGGGGGAGTGAAGCTCCTCTCCAGCCTCCCAGCTGGAGTGAATGTAAGAGTCGTGATGTCTGTATGACATGTTGGTCTGTTGTGTGCAAGCGTGCTTATTAATTTCGCATGTACTGTGTGGGTGAGTGCCTAGTCGCCCGGGGCAGCCCACGGGTTACGTTTCATCATGTGGTCGTGTAGTGACATTGATAGATCATTGTTGGTATACTAAAGCTGGAGGGGCCCTTGGTACCAGAAGCTATACAGATTCCAGTAGGAGCAGAGCCCCTCCGAGTCGAGTCCTCTTCTTCCCGACCCGAAACAGACTAACAGGTCGGTGCGTCATTTTGGGTACATAATATACAAATATGAATTTTTTGTAACGTATTATTTTTTATTTTTTATATTTTAATAGGAATTTTTTGATTTTTTTAATTCTTAATAAAAAATTTATTAACCTTTACCAGTATGTAAAGTATTACTATATTATCTAATTGATGTATATATCGAATTAGGTAATGATTATTATGATTGAAAGTTATAAATAAGTGAATATAAATATAAATAACCCCCTTGATCACTTTTCCCTAGGCCTGGTTCTCGAGTGGAGTTGGGGCAGGTCTCCTTGCCCGAGAACCTACGCAGTTGACTCTCTAATTAGTGTGCCTCTGTATTCTTCTCTTGTTTGTGCGTGTGTGCTTTGACTGTGTGGTGCATTGCAGCGTGTGTACTGCAAAAAGGTGCACAGCTTGGGCGCAGTCGACATGCGCGCTCTACTGCGAGGTCGGCCGCTCGACGCTTGCGCGGAGCTTGCCGATCATGGGCCACGCGGTATCTCTGACGAGAACCAGCCTCGCTAGTTTGCTCTGATAAGAAACGCTCGGCAGAGCCGCTGCCTTGAAGATCTCTGGTTCGTGTAGGCGCGCGCTGCAGCTGCTGCCTTCTCGCTGGCTGCTTCCCGACAGCGGATTTTAAGCCGCGCGATCGCTTTTGTTGGGAGAACCTAGCGCTCTGATTGGCTGGCCAATCAGCGCGCGCAGACCTCTTCACACTCGTGTCGTGCACAGTGTAGTTTAGGTTTTCTATATTTTCTCACTCCTACGGGATCGTAATAGCCAAAGAATTTGATATTTTGATTGTTATGAATTACCAGATTATTATACAAATTTTAATTTTTGTTTTCAATTACTTCTTTAACGTATTTTATTGATAGTAGTTCATGGATAGTTTTACCAGTAGTGAACCTAACTTGGTTGGCTATTATCCTCAAGTACCTATTTTGTATGGTTGGCACGTCTTTAATTCTGAATTCTGCGGCATGTCCCCATACCTCACATCCATATAACATAGCTGGAAGTATTATTTGATTGTATATGAGGAGGTAATTCTTACATGGAATTTTAGTTGCGTATAACACTGGATATAGCTGTTTAAGTTTTCCCAATGCTGCATATCACGTATTATCTGTGTGTGCTTGCCAAGTTAACTTGTGGTCTATCGTAATTCCTAGATGTTTCGCTTCTTTGATGTACGGGATTTTTTGATTGAATAGTATTAATTCTTTGTTAGGTTTCGGTAATTTTTTAGTTATTATTACCGCCTCTGAGATTCCTGGGTTTACTTCAATTGGCTGTTTGGTGTAACATTGTTTGTCTCTGTCCAGGCGCAAGGGTTGGGATGGCTGCCGTTGTTTGGCGTTGCTTCCTGCTACTTAGTGGCCACATGCTCGCAGCTGGTGGAACACATTTGGGCGAGAGAAATTGTGTCCGCGGGTTTGGTTGCCGGAATCGTGTGGCGTGAGTTGGTAGAACTGGAATCATCTGTTGGGGGAAGGCAGAGCGTGGCAAAGTAGGCGGATGGAACAGGGGCTGAAGTCAAGGCCGCCTAGCGGGGTGTGGAATGAACGAGCGTCTGAATATACGATTTACCAGTGCACTGCAGGGGGCACTTTCGATGAAGGGTTTGTAGGGAGGTTGAGCGGGGGTTGGGGGGATCTGAAGTTAGCGGAGGGTGTTGCACAAAAGCGATTGATTGGCCGAGCCATGACGAGTAATTGGCGGAGTGGAGCAGTTATTCGATAAATGTACAATGAATGAGACTATTGAATTGGAAATGTTGTTGTCTGAAGCGTCACCGACATTTGTTCGTCTTTGAGGAATCGCGGACGCGTGATACATGAGATGAGATTATTTTCTGTCGGGTATTCCGAATATCGCAACGACTTCAAGCCACCATATACGCATCAAGCTGTGTGTTTTCCCAATGTTCCGACATGCTCCGTGAGGCATTTTTCTATTGGTGCTGAAGGGCCAATTTTATTTTCATTCGAGGTTTCCGGTGCTTGAAATTTTTTTTCGCAGTAGGCATTACACATTTCGGTAGGCTGGAGCCTCGTGGCCGTCACGAAGTGTTTTGCAGCCCATTTTACATATTACTGTATCTTGCGTACAAACCAGGCAGTGGAGGTTCGCCTGTCTGACCTCTGTACACTAACCAGTGACCAGTGTCGTAGACATGATGATTTGCCTTTTAAGGTGGGAAACAGGGCACTATTGGTTAGTGTACACAATTTTTTTTCCTTCATCC
>NQII01004006.1:141624-183603 GCA_002778355.1 Clitarchus hookeri
TTTTTTTTTTTTTTTTTTTTTTTTTTTTTTTACTGATAGAGATGTACATATGTCCATTGTCCGATGAATGGCCGAAAGGTGAAAAATGTGTTTCTGACAAATTGAAGGTATGAACTTTACCCCATGAAATTCTGAACACAAAACTTACCTTGTGGTAACTTTACTCGCTTGGAAATATCACCTTTGATCGGAAGCCAAATGCGGAATGCCCATCAGTCACGTCGACTCAAAAATATGTTTTCGATATTAAAGGGGAGGGTACTTGTGTTCTCTTCCATGCTGCTGCCTTAATCGAATGTTATGGCGGTATATTATTTTATATTATTTTCCGGCATGGGCGATATTTTTCCGAAACGAAGTACGTACGCTTTACAGAAATTACCGGTTCCTTTCTTGCACCAGTTTGTCTTTATCCGTATATAGTTAGTCGTATTATACTAGGGAACTCCACGAATTGCAGGTGCAAACAATATAAAAATGATGTCTCTTGTAGAGGCTTAAATACGTACTGTAGCTATCCGATAAGCTAAATTCTCACTGATAACAGGCAGGTATGTATATGAGTGGAATGCCAAAGCAATGCTCGGGCTACTTAAAACAATTGGGGGAACTCATGATGTGAGTTTCATAGGCATAAATATTTGTCTCTGTATTTAACAGTTCAGGTATTTCTCAAATATAAATTTCTAGTATGATTTTATTATTACATGGCGTGATTCTCTTCCCAAACAGGGTACGAATCAGGATTAAGATAGGTCTATGTTATGGCTTCGGCTTCGTATATTTACTAAATAGTTTAGATTTTTTTCCCGCCGGTTTATTTCCTGAATCTTTTTTGACTCGCTTGGAGTGCTAATATTTAAAATGTACATTTTACTAATTTTTTTTATGCTGAACATCCATTGATGGAATATTTGGGGAGTTTCTTTNAATATTTTTTTTTTTTTTGTAACATAATTTAATGATGAGTTATATTTCGACGGCTTGTTTGTAAAGCTTCATAGGGGCAGGATGGATGGGAATATGTGAGGACTGCGAAGAGGGGGCCCTCGTCTCGAACCACAATGGAATGTATTCCAGAACATTGTGTCGATACTGTGGGAAGAAATTTTCTAAAATCAGCATTGCTCGGCGACATGAGGTCTATTGTATTCAGAAGTGGAGCATGTTACTTTCTCATGCAAAAAATACAAATCGCAGTTTGGTCGATGAAGTGGCAACCTGAAAAGGTATCTCGAAACCTATACAGGCAATTCAAAAGTTAACAGGAATCACGTTAAAAGTGACATGTTCGCATACAATTACTTCTACACATTGACTGGTGTGTTTCAGAGAGACCTATTATGACCGGTTCGCATTTACGTTCACTTAAAAAAATAATTGTTAATATCAGGCTTCAACGTGATACGTGATTTTGTATCACGTGATCGTGCAGGCCAATCACAGAATGGAAGATGATCTGTTATCTTCGCTATCAACAGTTTTATTTTTATTTTCGCGATGTTGTATGTTCATGTTTTTAATCTAACGCATACATAAAGGCTCTTTTTACAATCAACGTTTCAGCGTATTTCTATTCTAGATGATTCAGAGAGCACATTTTTTTAATACAGGCTGAGTATAAAAGAATACCACAACTTTGAAGGTCTTTAATATCAAAACCAAACAACCTACAAACTTGATTGATCAATAAAATGAACCGTGGAACCTTGAAGTTTGTTTAACATACATTAATAAATGTTCAATGTGACCACTAAGAGCGGCCCGAACGACATCTACACGATAATTAAACTCGTTCCTCACTCTTGTCAGCATGTCTGGTGTAACGGACAATCTCGATGTCCAAACAACGTTTTCGTTCTATGTGATTAAAATCGTCATATTTTGTCAGTATACTATTATCTAAAATACAATTAATATTTATAGTTTTAAATAATTAAAAACTGAAACTTTTGTATGATTGTCTATTGAAGGGAAATCTGGGGCTCATATTATATTATAAAAATCGCATTTATTGCTAATTCTAAAATATATTATAATCGATCATCGAATTGTGTACTGTATAAAATAGATTTTATACAATTATTACCATTTTATCTTTTTCATAATTTAAAGCTATTTATTTTATTTGAACTGTATATAGCACATGTTCATAAGATCTTACTAAATAGCTTTCTCTAAATAATTTCTTTTCATCGAAAAGACACTTTTTATATACATTAAATTTTATTTTATTTTTAACAATTAATATTTAACTAATCAAATTTTTTCAACATTAACTTCAAAAGCTCATAATTTTTATACTATTGCAATAAATATGTTATAATGTTTCCACTAATGGAATTTTTCATCTCACACATTATATTTTTATTAATTAGTAGTATATCTTATATAATATATTCTTAATAATCGCTAGTATTATATTTAGTAAACATTTTATGATCTTAGTAAGAATATTAAAAAAATTTTATCATTATTTAAAGAATCACTATCTTAAAAGCATATTTCTACATTTTTATATTTTGGTGTCATAGCTTTATAATTAAAATTATACATAATATATTTTGAAATGTCTAGAATTGATNTTATATAATATATTCTTAATAATCGCTAGTATTATATTTAGTAAACATTTTATGATCTTAGTAAGAATATTAAAATTTTTTTATCATTATTTAAAGAATCACTATCTTAAAAGCATATTTATACATTTTTATATTTTGGTGTCATAGCTTTATAATTAAAATTATACATAATATATTTTGAAATGTCTAGAATTGATNTACATTTTTATATTTTGGTGTCATAGCTTTATAATTAAAATTATACATAATATATTTTGAAATGTCTAGAATTGATAATTGATTATAAAGTAGTTTATTAAATTTGAAATATGATTTAGTAATATTAATATATACTTAAATTTCACTACAAATAGTAGCTTTATTTAGATACAGTATCCAAATTAAATTTAGAAATATTTTTCTTTATTTATAATTTTTATATCTGCTCTTTATCCACGATTTCTAATTGTTTTTCCAATAATTAAACTATTCATTAATTTATAAAATTATTTTTATAATCGTTCATTGCTTTTCTTCTCATTTGTGTATTATGTTCTATATATTTTTGAAACCAATTTAATTGTTTTAATTTAAAATTTTTATGAATACTTTTTTAGTATAAAACCATTTATAAACATAATTTAAGATACATAATTAACTTGTAAAATATAACCTCATTCTAAATGGTTTATAAGATAATTAATATTTGCATTTATTATTTCTATATCAAATTTTTTTACCTATTCTATTCTGCTATATGGTAAATATTCTGACATAACCTAGCCATATCATTTATTAGCATTTAAATATATAGTATAATAAGAAGTTTTGTTTTATAATAATATTTTACATACGTTAATTATATTAATATTTATTTTACACCATTGAGAAACTCCTCGTCCAATTGATTTTCCAAATGTAAA
This sequence comes from Clitarchus hookeri, assembly GCA_002778355.1. Taxonomy (NCBI): domain Eukaryota; kingdom Metazoa; phylum Arthropoda; class Insecta; order Phasmatodea; family Phasmatidae; genus Clitarchus; species Clitarchus hookeri. Next base: position 145,112 of record NQII01004006.1, read on the forward strand.
ATCATATTGTCATCATTTAATAAACTTCATTTTATTTTGGCTGTTTTTATGATTTAATATCAAAATAAACTAGGGGCTGTATAATATAATTGATGGATCAAGTTTCATAAACTTTTAAACAAACATCTGTAAAACTTTATAATTTATCAGCTATCAATAAATCATTTTAATATTAAATTTTTTCCCAAATATTTTTTCAAACATTTATTTATCTTCATTAGAAATACATTTTTTATTTAATATTGAACGAAATTTATCTTGTAATAGTAATTTTAGTTTCTATAAATGTTTGTTCTCAATCCACAAACAGATTTATTTTTAAATATACTTTACTGTTCACCTGTCAAATATTTTGATGTTGCTCTAAATTGTTCTTTCTGAAGATTTTTAAATAACGGATCTAAAAATAAAATAATAAATTTATATGTATCTTAAAATCTTAATTCAAAACCATCATTAAATATTTTACTAAATGAGATATATTCTTCTTCGTCATTAGCTTTAATTTATTACTTTCAACACTGTTTCCTAATTCATTAATTAATAAATGATCACCCCACCCAGATAAATTGCGATTAAATATTGGTATAATCTATGGATTTTTATAATTTATACTACAATATAAATTTGTTGTTCCTTGATATTTCCAGTTTTATTATAATGTTATTTAAATTTTCGTATAATTTTTTAAGATTAATAATTTTTTTAATAACAATTTTTGTTAATCGTTTAACATTAGTTCATTGTAAAATTTTGAAAAATATTCTTTTTTTTTCTGATTATAAAATATATAACTTTTAAGGTTTTATGAGACAAGATAAATAAATTTCTTCACAAATATACATATTGCTGCTTTATCAAAATCTAAATTTTCTTCCTTAGTTATTATAGTATATTTTATGTAATGTTTAATTTTTAAAATGTTGTAATAATTTTTCATTATTTTAATAATAATTTTTTAGGCATATTTACCAATATATACTATTTTTTTATAATCACCATTATTACATTGTGGAAATCGTGCCGGACTATCCCGCGGGTCGGTGGGTTTTATCGGGGATCTCCCGTTTTCCCCAGCATTTCATTCCGGGTCTGCTCCATACCTCACCCCGCTTTGCACTCATCGGCTCTCAAGATCTCGCTGTTAAGAGCCGCCCAAATCGCTTCACTTCGCTCTCTCAAAAACATCATCAAAATTACTCAAATTAAAAAAATTGCCAATGATAAATTGTTTAAATTTAAAAGAGCGTTTATTTTAAAAGGGTATTAAGATTAGTTTTATTACATATACATATTCTTTTCGTTTGTTAAAAACAATTTTTTAATACTTTAATATTCTTTTTACTATTCGGACTTGTTAAATGTTTATTTTTAAATTCGAGATGTTGTCTAGGATTGGCAATTAATATCTACTACTAATAACTACATTATTGTAGTTTTATCAGTCAGCATGTGATGGTTTAATAAAGTTTCATGCAAGGAAAGAGGGTGTAGCGATTTCTGTGTCTAGCATTTCATATGCGTTCTCCTTTCACATTCAAACTATGTCGTGCTTTTCAAAAATTTGGTAGAAAGTGTACTAAAGTTTTCCACGCTTTACGAGCGGTTGCAGTGATCCGTTTGATGCCATTCTAATGCTACCTGAACGCATTCAGGCCCACTTTAACCTGCGATTTCAGATGTTGCATTGAAGACATTTTATGATGCGTTCTGTACTTCAGTCGACGCAAAACGTTTTTCGTTGCTACAGCCAATGAGTTGAAGGTAATGCGTTCGGCTACAGTAAAATGAACCAATTATGACGGAGACTGGTAATTCTGTCTCCGAGTCATTTATGCGCAAGTAATATAATTGGCGATTGAGATTCGCAGTGTGCCGTACAGAAAAAAAATTACCTACAAGCCCGTGATGTATTTTTAGAGTCCTGAAAAATTCGTGAGTTCAATGATCTGCAGGCTAGACTCTATTGCCTTATGTGAAAATATGCGGATATTAACTGCACATTGGTTGTCTGTTGTCTCAGTGGAAGGCGACGATTGGGCCAGCGTTCTTCAGGAGGTGTCAAAACCCGTGTGGACCAATGGCTAAAGTTATATAAACACACGTGTTTTGAATTCTAGTTTGTCTCTAAATAAATCCGCGAATTCTTCAGGTCTCTTTGTATTGTCTATTCGCAGTATCGTGAGAATATTTTGAATCAGAACTTTGAAAAATCACCCCATGTACGATGTTTATTTTTGTTTCCTAAATATACCATGTATCGCAAGCGTTTTATACTTCTGTTCACATAAAAGTATCAGTTTTTTTGTTAAATAGAACCTTTACTTATACTTTGCATATACATTTTTGTATTTTATTTACAAGCTAATATGAGTAAAATAAGAGAAAAATAGGCGTGTTGGTAATGCCCAGTAAGAAATAGTTCAGGAGCAAAATAATTTTTAAACTGAGCGGGCATGAATTCGGTACGTTGTCCCGTTGGTGTAATTTTATATACGAGGTGAAACCTCGTTTGCATGTGGCGGAGGAATAGCAGGGACTCGGCAAAGTTGGCAGTAGCCCTGAATGGACTATACAAAATTGCGTAACCTGAGTCACAATTAATTGGTATGGGAGGCAATATTGGTTAGTCGGCGAGGAAGAAGCCGAACGACTGCGGTGTCTGGGAGCAGCGTGGAGTCGAGCGTGTGCGTAATAATACTTTCCCCTGCCAATTAGTTGTTTAGCCACGATGTATCCGCGGAGACTTGTCTTCTGCACACGATACCTTTCTATTACCGGTGCGGTGTGATTAGGGGGGCTGACTAACCTCCCCGCCAAATGACTGCCGCTCCCTGCCTGTCGCTCTCCGATGGCCTCCGGCGACATCACTCCAAGGGGGTGGCTAGTGGCTGCTCGCCAGACTGGCAAATGTAGCCACCGCCGAAGTCACCGCTCCGGCAAGTTGTTTTTCCCCCCGCATGGGGTCATGGTGATGTAGTAGTTAGACTAATCGCCTCTCATCTAGGCGAACCGGGCTCGATACCCCGCGGGGTCGCTCCCAGATTTTCGCATGTGGAAATCGTGCCGGACGATTCCTCAGGTCGGCGGGTTTCGTCGGGGAACTCCCGTCTCCCCCGGCCTTTCATACCGGCGCTGCTCCATATCTCACCTCACCTCACACTTATCGGCTATCAAGATCTCGCTGTGAAGAGCAATCTATATATTAATCTTCCAATGTTTCCATCAATGTTTCACAATCTTCGCCTATGCGCAACCAATCCTTAGCAATCTTTCCATCAATCTCGCAATCCTTCCATCAATCTTTAACTTTATTTCCTTTTATTTTTTGCAATCTTTTCATCAATATTTCAATCTTCCCATAAATATTTTAATCTTTACATCAATCTTTCGCAATCTTTACATCAACATTTCGCAATCTTTCCATCAATCAGCACCACATGCAACGCATTCAGCTCCGCGCGTTCCATAATCTTCGCCAATACTCACCAATCTACCAATATTTCCATCAATATTTCAATCGTTCCATAAACCTTACAGTCGTTCCATTAAACTGTCCATCAATCATTCAAAAATTTCAACAATATTTCGTCTGTTCCCCATCCATACGAATTAAAATAATAAAACCATTCACCAACTGTCTCCAAAATTTGTTCATGATGACGGACTTAAAGTTTTGTATGCAGTCTACTGTTCATGCATTTTTTGTATGTAAAGTCATCATTAATATTCTGTATGTGGATCTTTATCTTAACAGTTGAGTGCTCACGTCACCTCTTTTAAATTTGAGTGGGAAAAAAGGATACGAAACATATACAGTAATAACCATTATTTTATTATATTTATTTATTGTTATTCTGTAATTACAATTTCAGAAGAGAGCAGTTCATCACATAATGCGACATAGCCCCTCCCAGTCAGTTCTGTAATGATTGACGGTATCTCAACAATGCGTGAGAGATCTCGTCGTTTTTGCAGATCGATCAAATATCCGAGTACATCAACAAATTCATTCGGGTCTTTGGGAAGTATGTAACGAGCATTATTGGCGTCTTATGCCTTCTAAATGACGCTTGTTGCAGCAAATGTCTTTAAGAGGTGTGTCAGTGCATCGAGAAAATCGTCATCTCCTTCGCCGTCTACACTTCGTCACAGCCATCATCAATGTTGTCTTCACGATCGTCTCCACGTCCTGTTTCATCCTCAATATCAAGTTTATATTTCTTTTTAGGAGTCGCATGGTAATCATGATTATTTAAAGCCTAACACCGTTTATTTTGAAGTTCATCGATTTCACGCGAAAGTCTCGAAAGTGTCCATTCCACACACACCGGCGCTACTGCACTCGTTGCATCTTTGCCTCTACCAGTCTCATCATTATCACCTGACGAATCAGTACCCACCGATGTAGCAGTGGGTATTGGCAGCATCACTTCCTGGATTTTAAAAGACGAATATTTGCAGATTTTGATGAAGTTCTTCAATGTACCACCTTGCAAAATATGTGTGGCCATTGTCGCAATTCTTCCTCGTGCGAAGATGACTCTTCGCGCAGGTGATTATTTCATGACGACGAGCATTTTGACCGAATGTAAAAACTCGGTCGCAGATTCGACACAGTCGGCAATTAGACAGCAATGATGCAGGTCTCGGCTCCATGTTCGATGGGGTCAAAGGCAGACCTTCGTATTCACAATTCATCTTGAGATCTCCCGTTTCCCCTGCCCCTTCATTCCGGCGCTGCTCCATACCCACCTCAATCACCCTCATCGGCTCTGAAGACCTCGCTGTTAAAAGCCTCCCATATCTCTTCGCTCAGGTCGCGGGGCAAGTGAAAAGCCACGTGGCACTTGAACTGCGTTGCAGCACATATTAAATACGTTTTCGTTACGAAATTATTACACGTGTTCTTAATATTTTCGACTACGAAAAGAAAACATACCTCACACGAAGACGGAGTGATATCACACGTGCTAAAAATATCAATTAGAAGCCCTGTAACATCGTACAAAATAGAGGTTTTCTCCAAGCTGTTGTAACTTAAGGCTCGTTTCACACGAGCGAAAATTCTACGCAGCAGACGCGGTGCGTTTTGCAGGCGACGGTTTGTAAGCGGGCTCACTGCGGAAGATACACGGAAGTCTGCAGGTTGAGGCTGAGCGGGCCAGTCGCCATGGACGACCGTCACCGTGCAGTACTTGCCTACATGGGACTGCGATTGTTCAAAACAAAGAACAAGAATAGAAGATACTGAGAACATCCAGTAGTGAGCTGTCGCTTGTTACAAGGTACATTTTCTTTTTGTTTAATCAGCTTCGAGAGGAAGAATCGACATTTTTTAATTATTGCAGAACTTCCTTCGCAACCATCGATGAATTGTACTTTTCTCTGGAAAAAATTGTGAAGGAAGAAGATACGAGAATGAGACAAGCTATAACTCCAATATAAATGCTTGCCGTGACACTGAGGTAGGGAAATTAATATTATACTAGTATTTTTATAAGGATGAGATGAAATTAAACATGTGATAACTTATAGTTTATTTTAAACGCTTGAAAAATATATTACAGTTAGTTTGATAGTTTACTGCAAAGGAACAACACTAAACATCCTCGAAGTATTTACAAATATTATTTGATTAAAAATAATATTTACGTTTAACATAAACATAAACTAATGTACAGTTATAGCCATTCCCAATATTATTCTTATAGCAGTACTTGTTTTGTTTTGGCTTTTCGCTACAAGGCATGGACCACAAGTTAAAAGTAGCACATAACTGAAAGAAAAAATTTCATTTACGACTAAAAATTACACACTCATTATGATTATTATATGTGGTTATCATCTGAGCATGGGGACAGCTCAGTGTCCGTTCCTGAAGAAATGGAGCCTTGTGAGATCAAAGTCGACTGTCCAGGATGTGCCAAATTGTCTTCAATTTGACTGTTTTGAGACTGCTTGTGCCCATAGTGACAGAGTGGCACATTCGAAAATCCGCGAGCGACCCCGCCGGGAATCGAACTCGGTTCGCCCAGGTGGGAGGTGAGTAGTATGTTCAATACACCGCCGCGGCCCCGTGAGAGATCGAGGGTCAGCTCTGGATATGTACTAGTATAGCCTGAAGGACTGAATGAGGACAAGGGCGTTAAGGCTCTCGCCTGCCTGCCGATTGAAGTGCGTTGCAGTATGGTTGGAATACTCGTTTTTCTGCGAAACTATTAAACCTGCGTCCAATATGCTCATCTACGAAAAGAACACACACATCAGGTGAGGGCTGTTCAGTTCTTTCAAGACGCCACGCACTTTATAATCACCATTTCAGAGTACTCCAAAATTGCTAAAAATGTATTTTTCAAAGTGCTGTATCTCAAAATATACACGTCAGATACATACAAACCTACTCAAGGGGCCTGCATTGAACCTTCCTACAGAATTTCCACCAATAATATAAGGTCACCGCTGAAAGTCCCATAGGTACGCGCAGTGCGACGAGAACACTGCCCGCCAGTTCAGAGCCTTGCGCTTAGCGGCGACGGCGCACTTGATGAGCGTGGCAGTGTCGCCCATATCGCTTCCGCGTTTCTCAGCGTCAAACGTGGAAAAAAGGGCCTTATCAGCGGGATCCTTTAGGGTGTTCAAGTGTCAAAAATGATTTTACATATGTTTAGAATATTTTATTGTTCTGTTTTATTGCATCAAAAAGTACATTGATAAAAGTAAAAAAAGAACGTGGAAAATTAATTTCCACAAATTAATGACGGTAGATACCTGAATATTTAATTTATAAGTTTTGGCATACGAATTTTAAAATTTTCCATAGTTTTCATACTTGGCTTCAGTTCAAATTAGTTGTTAATGTCATTAGAATAAAATGAAATAATTTCATGGAATTTCTTCTAGTCGTTCGGCCACCATTTTATTTTAAGTTTTACAGCAAAATTGAAAAATTAAATCTCCAGAAGTTCTCAGGCTCAAAGAAATCTCTTCGTGGCGTTCCTAAATCTTCAAACAACCCTTTGCTGAAATCCAACACTGTGTTCGTATAACTTTTTCAAATTTCTTTGTCACTAATTTTAATGTTAAAGTGCTGATAGTTCTACTAAAAAAGAATGCGATAGTTAATTTTAAACTGATTTCGCATTTATTTTATAGTTATTGATCTGGTATCACAAACCCGCTAAATTTCTATAAAATGCAGAAAACGTTTTTAGGCACTATAAGAGCTTCGATAGGGTTCCGGGATCGCTCTCTCGCCCAAGCGTGACGAAGCCACAAAATCGCCGTACTCGGGCCGCTGCCCTGGACGACCAACGCCGACCGACGTCCCTCCCTTTCATCTCGGCGTCGCCCACGCCTCGCGTCTACGCCCGCCTTCCCCGCTTCCCCCCGGCTCTTACCTCGTAGTCTAGGCGGGGTCATTGACTTCAGGTGTTGATCAATTGCCGCAATCTCACTGTGTCAGCTCGACTCAATTTCAATGACATGCCAACATTCACGGGGGAAAGGCTGTTCATTGTAAGCTAAGCACTCTTGAGCCCCCGGTTACTTTCAGCCATATTTTATCCTTAACCATCTTCCAAAATAAATATTGCAGTTTTGTTAATATCCACAATGTGTATATTCCGCACTCGGAAGTTAACATCTAAAGCTAAAATATGATTTTGATTGGCTATTATTCCTAACGAAAAGGCTTTCAAAGGAGATCACTTAACAATGAATATACTATAGCAGCACGTTAAGGTAGTAGCTGGTGGCGCCGTCAAGTCTTTGAAGTGCCCAGACTTTTGTCAGGTGAGCTTTGGCATCGCCTGAGTGAGCGTGTGTGGTGGTACTGTACTTCACGAAGGTTCCCCCAGAACGATGTGATATTCCAGCAGGACAATTCATCATGTCATCGGCCCAAGATTTCTAAAGACCTGGTTCGAGGGGTATTCTGGAGAGTTTCAGCGACTGCCTGTGCCAACTCTTTCGCGCAATATGAACGCATTCGGGCATATGGGACATAGTGGGGAGGTCCGTTCACTCACAACATCCTTCACATGCAAATAGCGTGTATCTGTGCATAGCTATCCAGTTCTGTTTTGTTCGAGCACGAAACTATTTACTCGATAAAATCGGTGACTGACTTGTAATTAAAAGTAGCGAGCATGACAGATATTAATTTTTTGTTCCTGTGAAAACTCACTTCACGTGCTTTACTCAGCAATCTCTACTTTCTAGTCAGTCGGTTAAGATGTTCCAGCTAACACGTGATTTTTCATTCTCACACTTTCAGTGTTCTTTCCGGCTCAAAATTAGTTCCTACCAAATTTTTTTTATAATCGAAATTATATATTTACGAAAAGTTATTACGATTAATACAATAATATATATTGTAATTATAATATAAACATTATAATAATTACAATAAATTGAGGTGTGACGTCCACTTGTGGAATCGATGCCTCGACGAACTGCTGTACTTTGCCGGGCTAGCGGGGGGCCTACACGATAATGAAGCCATATCAACGACGTTTGGCAGGCCAGTGCGTACCACGGGCTTTTGCAGAGTCCTGTGTTGGTGGCTGTTGCGTTGTTCCATGTTGTGTATAAACTTTGCTTTAACAGCGTCCACTGGCCACGTTTCTCACTCGCCCGGCGTCGATATTCACACTACGATCCCACGTACGGGAAAAACGAAGTCCTAAAAGTGCGTCAGTGACCGTTTATTGTACGGCTTGGGGGCTAGGAAGCGCAGGATATTTCTGCGCAAACATCAGGGGTAGAGAGCGAGAGAAACTTTCCCTACCTCTACGTCAATAATTTGTCATAAATCTAAACCAAGGGAGCATGTCACCATTTTTATAGCAATTTGATGAAATATTCAAATATTTTTCCGGAGAGTAATGCTACAGTTAAAAAAGTTAAAATAATAAATATACATTTGTTATATTATGTATATTACATATTATATACATACTTTTATCCGAAAATGTGAATAATTAAGTTTTTTATCTTTTATACACTTATGATAAAGTTAAAGTGTGCAGTTACTTAATTCCAGCAGTATATTATTACATACCTGTTAATTTTAAGTTGGCATTGTATTGTATGGGAAGTATTTTGACATTGCTATTTGAATAATATTACGTGACTTATATAACTGTCTCATACTGTTGTCTATAACATCTACATTGGAATCGAAAGAAAAAATGCATATGTTATATAGCACATGATATCATATACATATAGCAGTACACGTGGTATTACAAAACAAACAATTTGGCATTATTTGCCACCCTTCTTGAGTTAAGAGGCAATGCAGATGACGAGTCTTCTTGAGCAAAGAGTAGGATAGCAGGCGTAGACAGCAAATCCATGAAACCTAAACATTGCTGTAAGCTGTTCGCGGTAAAGAGAGAACTTTTGAAAGCGCTGCTTAATATATTCTCTTCTCCTAAGTTTGTATCCTTCATGCCATAGGTACAATTTAAATTGCAACGCGCCCAGCGACTTCGTTCGCTCGTCTGACGAGTGAAACGTGAAATTGTTAGAAATGCTATACAGTGGAGTACCCGTTAACCGGGATTCCCTCGAAAGGAATTCCCCTTATCCGGAACTAATTTTCCAAAAAAAAAAATGCAAACGTCGCAAAGTTGTGCCATAACTTCCCCGCGCTCGCAAGAAGTCTTCCGTTGCTCACACCAGACTAGCACGATGAAGAGACAGCCGGCCCAAGTGGCACAGCTACAACTATGCTGCATAATGACACAAGCGACAGTGACTAATGGCAATGTGCGACACATGCCGTTGGTTTTAGCGGTGCGACTTTCAGAATTTAGTGTTCTAACGTGTTAGTGTACATGTGCCGTATTTTGGCGTGTACAGACCGTACCAGAAGTTTTTGACGAAAAATTAGGGAAAATTAATATTTCAAGTATAGACCGCACTTAATTTTTGTATTCCCGTAAATATTGCCGGGTCTCGTGGTGCTAGTGCGGCAACAGCAAGATATGGCAACGTCAAACTAATTAATTTGCCATTGAATGTTATCGTTGCCACGCCGCCTGCTGGAAAGTAGCAACAGAGCAGTATTCCGCGTAAACAAAACTATTGTATTGATGTCAAAATGCCTCAACACTGCCTTTGAACTGCTGGACATGTGCGCCGTGCGAAGCCTGCCAGCTCGGCCGGTTGCTGCCCGGCAGGTAATGGTATGGTGCGTGCGGCTTCTGCTGGCTGTCTCATTTGACCAGAGAGAGAGAGAGAGAGCGTGACAAACGCCAAAGAGGAGGAAGGAGGGAGAAAGAAAACAAAGGGTCCGAGCAAGCTTGCGTGGTGCTGGATGGCGGTTGTTTGTGGCCGGGGGAAGGGGGTGGTGGTCGTGGTGGAAAGGAAGGACGCCAAGCGAGAGGGTGGAAGGAAACAGAGAAAGGAAACGCGCAAACTGGATGGTGGTTGGAGGTGATTCAAAGCAGAACAGTCGAGGACAGGCAGGCCAATAAAGTATTGTGCGACCCATTCGCGTTTAAACACAAGTGATGAGCTGTTCATTTCTTCTTTTTTTTTTTTACTTCCTTTGAAACTAAGTTTAAACATTAGAGCGTATTGTTCGTTGACAAATTTCTGAACATGGTTTAGGGGGGAAAATGTGTATGCCAATATCTCGTAAATAACCCGCACCCCACTTTTTGTCATTTTTTTTGTAGAAATGTGCGGCCTATACACGCCGAAATACGATACTTAGTTTTTTTTTTCTAACCTACTCTAAAACTAAGTGTTATATATTAGTCCGCGGTAGGAACGGGATTATTGCGTCTCAGGGCTAACCCCTTACGCTTACAAGGGAAGGAAAAACATGCAAGGAGACGTGCATCGTGGCAAAGAGGGATTAGGTTTCCCATGGCCGAGTTAGGCCATGATAAACCTCCCTAGTGTACTATAGTTAACTAACTACATCTAGAAGAGAAAGGGAAAAACTTGTACAGACACCGTAAAAATCCTTTCGACAGGAAAGAATTAGAAATTATTACATGCATTATGAGAAAATGTTACAGGAGAAAGATAGGTGGGTACCATGCTCTTTATTATTGGGAGAGGAGAAACTAGTAGAGAGGTGGCTGGGGTCTTCTTTTCTTATTTTGCGCTGGTTTAACCAGAGTGATGTGGAACATCACTCTGGTGGTAAATACGGTACTTTGTGAACTTGGTCTATAATACGTCAGCCCCGCTCTTGTAAATGTATGTTGGGTCTGACGTGCCATGCAGTAAGGAAAAAGACTGTCAACGGAATTGACTATACCTCGGGAAGTTTTATCAGATGCACGTCAACACAAACAGTAACATGATATCCAGATCTCGCTTACTCGCGCAGTCACCCGCGCGAAGAGATAAGAACCCCCGCAAGAAAGTTGAGAGTGAAGGTCATAATCGCAGCGCCGGGAGTTTTATGACTCACATTTCATAAACAGCACGTAGTGTTTTTTTAAAATGGTTTTGTAACTTTAAGGATAAACCTAATAATTTACACTCATCGATTTCTTAAGTTAAAATTACGTGCCACATATACACGAGTTCAGACTAAAAATGTGTTATTTTTCACACCATCCCACCCTCATTTCCCATAACCGGAATTTTCCTTAACCGGAATAGCCCTTCCCCCGACGATTCCGGTTGAGGGGTGCTCCACTGTATTGTTAGTATGTCACTTCGTACTACAATGTGTGTAAAAAATGCAATTGCAATTAATGTGAACGTTTGATAACAGAAAGTTTGAGACTTAATCCCTTTCTGGAATAAAAACGTCCGCTATAAACAGACAAAATGTTTCAAAACTAGCTGGCATAACTAAACAAAAAATAGTTGTAAAGGCGAAGAAGATACAAATGTTTATATTGTATACCAGTTTATATATATATATATATATATATATATAATTTGAAGACCACAGGGAAATACCTGATGAGTCACATTTTGCTAATTTTACAGGAGAGCGATTTGAAGTTTACAATCTCAATAACATCTAAACCAATACGCTAATATTGCAAATGACTGTATCTTGTTACTTATTACTTTCTTCCTCATGATTGTAACGCCAGTAGAAAACACTGCATCGGAGCAAACAAATGGCATAGAAATCCGAATAAAAGGACCCGTCAGGTTTTCCCCTTGTGGTTTTCATATATATGTGTGTGTGTTCGCAGTTTGAATGCGTTGGAAGGCTTAACCGAGCCAAGCGATTCAGTAGTAACTCACTAAGTTGTTATTCGGGTGGCGTCGGGTTCGTTTTCCGGTGAGGCCATCCTGATACAGGTTTTCCATATTTGTACGTAATCACTCCAGGGGGCTACTGGTTATGTTTTTACTACAGGTCATAGCCGATTCACACACCATTCTTGCCTCTCAGAGTACCTTGCTCCGTCTCTCACGGCCTTTGCTGCCAACAAGACGTTGCGCACAACCTGAAGTTTACCTACCGATAAATGGTTCACGATAAAGTGCAATCAACCTATGAAAAACACTCACTCTCCGTTTTGCAAATATTTTAGCGCAAGCAAAGACCACAATACTCGCAGTTAAGTTGGCAGCGAAATTCATGAAATAGTTCCATGTTTTAACGTCTTACAAGTCGTAAAGTTAAAAATTTTGTCAAATGCAATTAAGTTTCTCTTCGTTGCATGCAAATAGGAATAAAATGCGGCATGCTTGTAACACATTTATGCTTATAACTATTTCACATGATCGCCTTTGCCAAGTTGGCTGGGTTCCTTACTAGATCAGTAGAAGCGTTTCGCGGATTTAAACACAGGCTATTGGAGGAGGGTGTGATTGTACCGTCCACCTCAGAATGTTCCCATATCTAGGCAAAACTAAGATTTACTGAGTTCTTGATATCAATAACAGTTTCCATCAATGTTTATTGAATGCCTCTTGTAGGAAATAAACGGAGTTTAGCACTCCCTGGAATCAGTACGAATTCTCTCGCGTCCCAATGGGAGCAAATTTCGGGAGTCAGAGACTTTATCAAGTGTGTTTGATCATGTGCATTTAGACTTTAAATTTAAATTTTATTATGTTGGTGACGTCATCGTATACAGTGAGAATTTCCATGCGCATTTGCAACAACTGCGTCAAGTGTTTCAACGTATGCGGGAAGATAAGTAGGATTGACGGTTAACCCTGAGAATGTCACCTTGCGCTTCCACAAAAGCAAAAATTCTGGGTTATATTTTGAGTGAAGGTCACTTGTTAATCGATCCGGACCTTGTTGTCCTGATTGTAAATTTTCCTTGCCCACGCACTGTTAAGGAAGTGCAAAAGTGTTTGGGCCTAATGTGTTATTACTCTAAATTTTTGGAACACTAAACCTCACAAAAATGTCCAACATCCACTGGAGAAGGAATTTGCATTGAAGGCGTTCAAATGAGTGGCCAAGCAAATATATAGAGATAAGTAAACTAAATAATTGGTTGGCAGTAACTACGTTTGCCAGACACAAAGGTTAAGTTTATTCAAGTGCGTATTTGGTTAGCGGTAAACCACACGCAATAAATGTCATCAACAAAATACGATACCATTTAATTCGACTAGAAAAGGGGCACTTTTATTATACTTACCAATATTTTACAATTCAAAAGTGAAGTTAAAAAATAATAAAGAAGAAGCTCTCTTATCCGCCAGTTTTAATATTGCCTGATTTTTTGCGACGTTTCGTGGTTCTTCTCTAGAATTAGTTGCTGTCTTGGGACAGTTGGAGAGAGGGCAAATTGCTCCCGTGGCTTTTGCCAGTAGAAAATTGTCAGGAACCGAACGAAATCTCGGAGTTTACGAAAAAGAAACGTTGGCTAATTTATTTGGCTTGGATAAATTTGCCACTTACATCGTGCACGACGAAAGTGATTTATTCGCGGGCAACCAAGACTTGAGCTGGGTCCTTAATCACCCTCGCCAATTGGGTAAACTGGGACGGTGGGTATTGCGTTTGTCCCGTTTTCGATTTAAAGTTCATCATGTTCGTGGCGCCGATAATCAGCCCATTTTAAAGCAGCATAAAGTCCGCCCTCACATATCATGGGTTTCTTCTCTGGAATGCCTTCGTGATGTTAAAATGCTCTCTTGGCCAGCAAGGTTGCCAGACCTCTCTCCCATTGTGAACATTTGGGAGCAGATTGGATGGCATATTTGGCCATCCGCAACTGCGGTGGATTAGGATGGTCAATTGCGGCAGCTGTGGCAGGGTCTTCATGAGGAGAACATCAGACTTTTTATGCATGCTCAACCGAATTGCCGCTGGTCTCATTGCTATGACTGCTTGCCTCCTACCTAGGCGAACCGGGTACAACACCCGTCCGGGTCACTCCCGGATTTTCACTAGTGGGAATCGTTCCGGACAATGTCGCTGGTCGGCAGGTTTGCCCTGCCGTTGCATTCCGGCGCAACTCCATTCTCACCTCATTTCACCCTCATCGGCTCTCAAGCCCTCACTGGGGCAGGACAATGCGACACCCCACACGTCGAGAGTTGCTACCGAGTGGCTCCAGGAACACTCTTCTGACTTTAGCCACTTCCATTGGCCATCTAAATCACCAGACATCAACATTATTGAGCATATCTGGGATGCCTTGCAAAGTGTATCTCAGAAGATATCTCCTCCACCTCGCACTCCTATGGATTTGTGGACTGCCCTGCAGGATTCATGGTGTGAATATCCTCCTGCATACCTTCAGACATTAGTCCAGTCCATGCCACGTCGTCTTGCGGCACTTCTGCGTGCTCGCGAGGGCCCTACACGATATTAGGCAGGTGTACCAGTTTTTTTGCTCATCATTGTATGAATGCTTGACTTAATTTCCATGCTGATTATGTTATGTCCCACGCCACGTTGATTGCAGATGAGGCTGTAACACTTCCATAAAAATTTTCGCGAATGTAAGGATTTAATTAAATTTTACTGGTTCGTCATAGAAAAGCTACTGGGAGGTTGAAATATCGTTTCGTGAGCCAGCAAGGTTATACGGCTTTTGCAAGCTGCGAGCGACAGCATGGAAACCTACCAAGTGGTTGCGGACGCGTGCGAGTCTTGACAATCAACTCCCTCTCATGAAGTTAGTTGCACCGGACTTCCTCTCAACCTGGAAAATCGAGTACCAACCTCGCAGCGGGTTTTACATCCCCTCGTTTTCCACGAACAGCGAAGCCATTTTATGAAACACGAGGGCACGTTCAAACGCAAAAGGACGTGTGAGAAACCACGCACAAAACAAGAACATACATGGTTCCAGAGATGGCAAGCAAGTGAATATGCGTGTAGAAAACCTTTTGAAATATTCTAGTCCCTTTTAACTTTTATGCCACTTAAAACTACTATATTAAAATAAAGTAACACTTAAAAAAATTTCAAGAATTATTTCTGCATTCAAAGTGAATCATTACGTGAACAAGAGTTTGTTCATAACAAAACAAGAAGTTACTGATATTACTATAAAAGTCTACTTCCTTCCAAATGGGTGAAATAAATTTTACAATAAGTTCTTAAAAATCTGAGTTGGTAGGTGGTTACAAGCAATAACTTTATAAATGAAACGAGAAACGTGTGCAAGAGTAGTGGGTCGATTAGAAATACACATGTGTGTTACCTGGGACTAGAACCCAGAAAACCTCGTACAATAAACTATCCTGCCATGCGCTGCATTATGAAGGTCGCATTCGGAAAATCAAATTAGGTTTTAATCAGTATAATGTTTCGAATGATAGGGTATACTAACCTGAAATATTAGGGGGGGGGCGTCATTTTGAAAATAAGGGACTGAGCCTCTTAAAACATGTAAGTTAACATGGCCTACCGTAGCGCTACTTGAGAGAAGAATTAGGAGAAAATAGGTTGTTTGGTCCCTGAGATATGGCAAAAAAATTAATTTTCTTATTTGATGCTATCGTAGAAAACTGCTCAAAAAGAGGCTCCATATGCAATGCATCTAATTTATACTCTCTACATACAAATTTTGGTTGAATTTGGTTACATTGTTTATTAGATGTGGAAAACGTACCTAAATTATTTATGACGCCGTCATTTTGAACATCGTTGTCTAACCCATTTAAGTCATGAAAGTTTACATGAACTTCTGTATCATTTATGGTTTGCTCAATTTTGTACAAAATTATTTGAAGTATTCCTGTGTAAAATTTGGTGGGAATCGGTTGATTGGTCCTCGAGACATAGCATAAAAACCTCCATAATTTGCATGTGACCATCTTCATAAATTGAGTACAAAAGTAATGAAGTAGCACATTCGATGATTGTATACTGACAATATACAAATTAAAGATCAAATAGATTCCATAGCTTCGTAGATATAGCACACAAAATTAGAATCATTTTATAATTGTCATTCAGAAAATAAGTGTGTTGTACTTAAAAAATAACTATGTTAATATGGCCTACCATAATTCAAAATATTTGCCAAATTTTGTAATAACGGGTTCATTGTTTCCCGAGATATGAGATAAAAACTTTGTTTTTTAATTGTGGGGCTAACACCACTTCTTACCAATAAAATTTACACATGTCGTATTCAATATTTATACGTACAGCAAATGTACTTGGATACGTTGTTGGCTACGAGAGAATTCCTCTGTTTTAACTTCATATAATAATTGTTGAAACACTGGAATATTTTTATCGCCGGTTATGTCCTTCTTCTGCAATATCCCAATGCCGAGATGCTAATTATTGTTCCTTGGCTATGTAAGTTCATGGAAGACGCCAGTGCCAAACCTTTCGAGTGTCAATTGCACAGAAGTACAACATTTTACAAGAACTCAGAACGTTATCTCCGGTGATTGTCAAATGCTGCATCGTCCATAAACTGCGAACGAATCGGCTACCTCGGCTATCGTCGTGAGCCGGTATATGTTGGTATCGTCCGGCTCGATTCCCACTTGCGAAAATCAGAGAGTGGCCCGGCAGGGGATTGAACCCGGTTCACATTGATGAGAGGCGAGCAGTCTAACCGCTCAGCCACCGCGATTCCTGCCTATATTTAGTCTGACCTTAAAAAAATTATTAAATCTCTGAGTACATGGTGCGTTATTAATGTGAGGAAGCATCAAGTCTTCTTTCTGCAATTGAAAGTGTTAGCTCTGCTGTTATTGTTAAATTTAACATAGAAGTATTTAACTTATGCGAAAACCATATGAACCATTCCTAGATAAAGATGTAATTGGTTCCTTGATTGTAAACTTTAATGATTTTAGTTCGACTGCTTTTGACGGAATTTCCCATTTTGTATATAAGTTAGTACGCTGGGAAATGCTGAAGAAAATGAACATCAACTTAGGACCCAACACAACTGTACTTTGCCAATATTTGATCATGTTTGCCCTAAGCCATACGGAATTATTTAATTCCATTTTATAGGAAGTCTATGTTTCCACATGATGCAAATGTCGGTGAAACGTTTACCTGTAAATGATCATTCCTGACGTTTATCTGAGACTCTAAGTAACTTCATATGTTATGCTAAGACTAATCTACATGACCTATAGGTTCAAATAACGGATTTATCTTGGCAACTTACTGACTAAATATCCACTTCTAAGAGATTCACCGTATTCACAACACGTCGTAGGAAATGACAAACGGTGGAAGTGACACTAAGTGGGACATGAAGGGCTTGAACAAAATCATCTTAGCAAGTCCTGACGCCAGTCATCATTGATCTATTGCATGAACTTGCTCTCTCGAATGACTTCACATCGCAAACGATCCATCTAGTTGATGAAATAATTCCTCTACTGTTCTAGTAAGGAACCCAGCTGATGGATATAGAAGACCCNAAACGATCCATCTAGTTGATGAAATAATTCCTCTACTGTTCTAGTAAGGAACCCAGCTGATGGATATAGAAGACCTTCTGCCATACATTCTAAATATAAAGATATGGGAACACACTGAGTAATCTCACATACACTGTTCACATGAGCAGGGACCTCAGATCATCTGTAAATATTTTTATGTCATCACCTCTATACAACCATATATTTTTACTAGGTCTGTAGGCATGTATAAATGCATACTGTACATACACATATTAATAGAATGGTTTAATTATATACTTAAATTTTATGATGTTTAAACGTATCTGATATTTCTATGTAAATATTATGTATGCAGAACGGTTTTTGAGGTATGGTTTTTGTGGTATATATTTTCCGGTATGATTTGTAAGTTATTTTTTAAAGAGGTTTTTCGTGCTATTTGAGGCCTCTTTTTGAGGTATGTTTATCAGGTTTTTTGAGACGTATTTTTTAGATAATTTCTTAGGTTTTTGAGTAAATTTTTTTTTGAGGTATGAGTTTTGAAGTAGGTTTTTAGATGTATGATTTTTGATGAATAAAATATATGGTATATATGGTTTGTTTTTGATTAATGTTAATTGAGGTATGATTTTTCATGTAGAAAGTTATAGATGTGTTTTTAGGTACGGTTTTTTATTGTACGAATTTTGAGATTGTATATTTGATGTATGATTGGAGGTACTATTTTTGAAGTATGTTTCTATTGTAATAATTTTGATGTTTCAATTTATAAGTAGGATTTTTAGGTTTAAATTTTCAGGTGTGTTTTCAAGTTGTCTTTGTTGAGGAATGTTTACGTAGGTATTTTTGTAAGGAAAGGATTTTCGATGTATACATATTTGAGGTATGGATTTTCCAGGCATTTATATTTGACGTTTTAGTTTTCAGGTATATTGTCTGAGGTATAAATTTCCAGGTTTTTTTAGTTATGTTATTGAGGTATGGTATTTGCGGTATTGTCTATAAAGTATGTTTTTTGAAACAAGTTATTGAGATATGATTTCTGGGGTATGATTTTTGATGTATGGTATTATGTTTTATGAAGGTGTGCAATTGAAGTATGTTTTTGAGGTGTAATTGTTGAGGTATTTTATTTGAGGTATGATTTAAGAATTTCATTAATAAAGTAGGTTTAGAGGTATATTTTTCATGTTAATTTTTGAGTTGCGATTTTTGATGTGTGGTTTTTGAGGTATGATTTTTATGTATGATATAAGGTAAGATTTTCATTTATAATTTTCACAAATGATTTTTGAGGTACGGTTTCTTAGGTAATTATTTTGTAGCCAGTTTACTGTGATACGTGTGTGAGGTATGTATTTTGAGTTTTGGTTATTGGCATATGGTTTTTGTGCTACGATTTTTAAGGATTGTTATTTGAGTTACGATTTTTCAGATATAATGTTTGAGATGTATTTTTTTGTGGTATGATATTTGATGTATATTTCACGTATGGTTGGTCTAGTCGGTTGAACTTTGTGTTCGTGGCATTTGGTTGGCAGCCTATTATGTAGTCTGTAAAGATTGATTTAAATATGTAAGTTTGACGGAATGGTGAATTTAAGGCTGAGAAGAGCATGGAAGATAAGATTGTGTACTATCCGAGAAATGCTTATATATTCAAAGATTCGAGGGTCTTTCCCTAATGTTTTTCAATAGCTTTGATGACAACATAGGCGATCTATATGGAGTCAACGGTGGTACCATCAAAGATGAAGTTAGGATGCTGATTGTAGAGATCCTATTAAATGAACGCTTAATCTTTATATTAACACTCCAAAAGAATGCCCATCCCAACTGGTATTCTATATTATACGCTGAGTTTTTACTTTGGTGGATACATGAATATGTAATTGCAAGCATGGTCAGTAACATCCCGCATAATTTGATGAAAGAGATTAAGTTAAAATAAATTATTAGACTGAATGCTGAAAATATAAAAGAAGAGAGATCGATCTGTCGCCTCGCTCATCAGACGAAGAAGTATTATTTGGCTCACTTTTGGCTAATTTACTTATATGCAGAGGACGAGATATCATGTGAACAACAACCAATCACAAACAAACAATGTGATGTCATTGTGAAATCACCAGTACAGTCAATTGTGTGTGGCAGGGGTTGAGCACTAGTGTGTAAATGATGAGGGGGATTGAGGAGGTGGGTTTTTTCGGGCGACTGCGAGTAATAAGGTGGTACGATGTAAGCAATGATTCTTTGGGGGGCGTGTTTGTTTTTACAGGGGTCGACTAGATGTTCAACTGAATACAGTTTTGGTGAAGAAGGGTTTGATTAAATAACACATAAAATTTGGAAGGGTTGGTCGTGGAAGTCATTCATATACTACTCCTCGTGCTGGGAATTTGTGTGCTATGCCATCTTTGTTTCGAACCCCGGACATCGTAAACGTAATTTTTTATAAAATGTTTTAAAAATTTTAATATCACATTTTCGATTAGTTATTAAAAAAAACCTTTCTTATTTAGTACATCTCTTCTTGAGTATTTTTGGTTCATGCCCCCTGGGTTCAGGGTCACTCTCACGAATATCCAATATCGACGTTAGTGTTTTTTTTTTATATAATTTTTCGGCTGTTTTTTTATATTTTAAGAATTTTTGGAATTCATATAGCTTTTTCAACTTCACATTCACGTGCGATAAAAGTCAATGTCTTCCTCGGTCAAGACCGCGGTCATGGAAATCCAACATGTTGATCGCGTTTATTTATGTAAATTTTTCCTAATGTTTACGATTTTGGGGACTTTTCCCCATTCATTTTCTTCAAGTTCATCCAACGTCACAGGCGTGTGGTTAATATCATGGGAATGGAGTAAAAGGTCACTGTCACCTCTATTAAAAATGGCGTCCAGGTGACATCACAACATGGTGGTCGGCCGGCACAAGCACCAGTCCCCTCGGCCATGAATCAACTTTTGTATTCTACTACAATTCAAATAAACATATAGTTTTTAATAAAAAAATTATGTTCTTTATGCTGAAGATCCTTGTTAAGAGAAAATGAACATAAGAAAATATATTCTTTGGACCAAATTTAAGTAATAACATAAAATTTTACTATAATTTAGATATTAAAAATGTTGCATTAAATCTGGGTATCTAACATAAAAATGTATAAGTTCTTTAAATTGAAAGATTTTGCTAGATTACTACAGTAATAAACAATCAAACAAAAAAAATATATTATATTAACTAAAAAGTTATGTTGCATTAAAATCCAAAACCGGTTACTATTTTTAATTCACTTTTTATATTTTTTTAAATTAATGATCTTGCATAACAGCTTAAGTAACAGTATTTTAACAGAAGTCTTTAAATATGTTAGATATACAGGTATATTTAAAATATATAAGTTTTTAAAGTAGAATAAATAAATTTGTTTGTTATTGGTTTTCCATGAACGGATTTAGGTAAATAACTAAAGTTTTGCAATTTTATTATTTATGTATAAAGTATTACTCTAATTTATTGAAAAAATTTTAATGAATAAAATTTTGCTTTAGTTCATAATTTTATTGTCAGGTTTCAAATTTCACTTCATTAAAAATATTTTTTATTTGTAGGCTGAACTATATGAGTTGTTTAAAAAATAATAAATTCATCTGTTACAAAACTGTTTAATAAAACAAATGCTGAAAACAGTTATAAAATATTTATACAATAAAAACATATGAGACAATCACACAAATATTTATAATAATTTAAACTTAATAAGAACGAATTTGAACATTATTAAAAAAAAATTATAACAAAATTAAACTCTGATAAAAATGACATATAAGTTAACCACAGTTATGTATTCAAAACAATATTTAATTTTCCTGTAAATATAAATTTATTGAAATTAATTCCTTTTAGAAATAATTACTTAAAACTAAATTTGGGAACACGAAAAATACAATTTTTCTAATATTTTTACCCTATGTAAAATCAAATGATTTACTAAGTAAATGTAATTTCAAGTCAAATAAAATACAAATCATGTACAAGTTAAAAGATGAATAGCTAAAAGAAATATTTAAAATTTTAAACTTTATATGAGGTTAAGATAATTTCTTTAATTTTAATAAAAAAAATTTTGGTTATTATTAAAGAATTTCATACTAAGAAGATAATATGGTAGTTTTTCATTTACAGAGGTATGGAACCAATCAAAGTAACGTGATGCAGTCGGCAGCTAGATCGGTTAGTGCTGCTACAATGGCAGGTTATCAAGATTTAAGTGAGTTTGAACGTGGTGTTATAGTCGGCGCACGAGAGATGGGACATAGCATCTCCGAGGTAGCGATAATATTTGGATATTTGCGTACGACCATTTCACGAGTGTACCGTGAATATCGGGAATCCGGTAAAACATTACATCTTCGACATCTCTGCGGCCGGAAAAAGATTGTGAACACAAACAGGACAAACCACGACTGACGAGAATCATTAAAGGTCACAGACGTGCAACCCTTTCTCAAATTGGCGCGGTTTGGAATTGTGGACTTACCTGCAGGATTCATGGTGTGAATTGCCTCCTGCATACCTTCAGACATTAGTCGAGTCCATGCCACGTCGTCTTGCGGCACTTCTGCGAGCTCGAGGGGGGTGGGGGGTGCTACACGATATTAGGCAGATATACCAGTTTTTTTTGGCTCTTCACTGTAATTTGTGAACATATATCGAATAGTCATCAAAACAAACTAAAATTAGTGACCATAAGAACTTATAGAAGAACACTTCTGCATTAGATGTAACCTTCCATCAAGGAATAGCGATTCAGTTATACGTAGAAAGAGAAAAAAGAATAAATTTATAAAGTAAGCAATATTGTGAAACAGAAGAAAAAAAACAATTATCAAAGATACAAAAACCGCAACGATTTTTGACGAACAAGGACATTTATTTTATTACATTAGAAGAGGAGCATATANAGAATAAATTTATAAAGTAAGCAATATTGTGAAACAGAAGAAAAAAAACAAGTATCAAAGATACAAAAACCGCAACGATTTTTGACGAACAAGGACATTTATTTTATTACATTAGAAGAGGAGCATATATAATTTCTCAAAATTTAGTTCAAAAAATTCCGGCACATTAGGGCATAAGACTTATGCAAAGCCTAGCGGAGAGAGGATACTGACAGACATATAAGTAAAACGCTTGTTGTCTCAGTTCTATGGTGTATAATAATGAACACTACATTAAATGTTGAATATATATTTTGAAATATTTACCTGAGTGGAAATATTGTGTTCTACACTTGAGTATTGGAAAAATCAACAAACCTCTCAAATAATTGTTAAAGAGTTTAATATGTGCTTTATCTATATTTGCGAGTATTACTAAAGTAAATGTTGTAATAAGTTTCTATCTTGAGACGAAATAAAACTCTTCGGTTAATGTTATACACCAACCTAAATTTATGCGCGGTTAACACCACTTCTTACCAATAAAATTTACACATGACGTATTCAATATTTTTATGTACAACAAATGTACTTGGATACGTTGTTGGCTACGAGAGAATTCCTCTGCTTTAACTTCATGTAATAATTGTGTAAACACAGGAATTTCTTTATCGCCGATTATGTCCTTCTTCTGCAATGTCCCAATGCCGAGATGCTAGTTCTTGTTCCTTGGCTATGTAAGTTCATGGAAGACGCCAGTGCCAAACCTTCCAAGTGTCAATAGCACAGAAGTACAACATTTTACAAGAACTTAGAACGTGATCTCCAGTGATTCTCAAATGCTGCATCAACCAGAAACTGCGAATTAATCATCTACCGGTGTTATGTGCTCTAAGTAAGCTTCGTAAGTAAGTATATGTAATAGCGTATAATCAGTCTGACTTTCATATATGATTAAAAGCACCAAATGCATGGTGTGATATTATTGTGAGGAATCGTCATATCTTCTTTTTGTAATCCAACGTGTTGGGACTGCTGAAATGTTTAAATTCAACATACAAATATACAGCTTTTGTGAAAATAACATGAACCATTCCCAGATAAAGATGTTTACGTCTTATAATTTTTAATCTGCAATGATTTTAGTAAGACTGCTCTTGATCGAATTTCTCCATGTTGAATAAAATAAAAAAAAAACTGAACACAAACATATAACCCAGTTTGCCCTTTGCCATACCGAATTATTTAAGGCCATTTTCAAGGAAACCAATGTTTCCACTTATGATGGACACAAAGGTGTAATTATTACCTCGTCCCGGTTGTTTCTCTGAGTATTTTAGTGCCATCGTCTGTTCTGCTTCGACTAAACTGTTTGACGTACAGGGCCAAATAATTGTATTCTCGTTGCCGTTTACTGGCTGCATGTTCACTTCCAAGGGATCCACTGTATTCTCAACACGTCGGAGCAAACGACAAACGGCGGGAGAGACACTAAGTGCATGGGCTTAAACACGGTCCTCTTAGCAAGTCCTCACTCCAGTCGCCATTGATCTAATGTACGAACTCGCTCTCTGGAATAACTTCACATCGCTAACGACCCATCTAGTTGACGAAATATTTACTGTACAGCTTTAGTAAAGAACCCAGATTATGGTTACATAAGGCTACCTGCCACACGTTCTAAATGTAAAGATATCGGAACATTCTAAGAAAACTCGCATACACCACTCGCACGAGCAGGAACCTCAGATAATATGGAAATATTTTGATGTCATCACGTATATATAACCATATATATTTTAATAGGTTTGTAGCTATATATACTATGTATATATTTTACACATACAATTTTACAATTTTTTATTATATACTTAAAAAGTATGATGTGTAATACTTAATAATATTTCTATGTACATATTATATATATATATATATATATATATATATACAGAATGTGTGATGACTGTGGAGGGGTTCACACTGTAGAATTACATCACAATTAGTACTCAATTTACTCGCAATGATATTGAAATTCAGTTTTTGGATTCTTGTAGTTTCGGCATGTAAGCAATCGTTCGTAATAGAAACACTTACAATATATACTTTGTCAAAGTTGGAGGCTACGTCAAAAAAAAACATTGCAAGAAAAGTTTCGTTTAGATGTATAAACCTACAAAATGCTGTCTTCAAAACGAAAACCGCGCACATAGTGTCTGGAGACTGCGTCAGTAATGTGATCGCAACGATATCTGAACAGTACTGCGCTCCGTATAGTCAGTTCACGACTGGAAGAAACTTTTGAAAATCAACCTTTGAAAAAACACCCTAGCCGTTAGCGACATGCATATAACATTACAAACAGCGGCGAGCGCGGATACAGTTATGCCGTTAGGTTGCCAGCACAAAGAGAGGAAATAGTTCCAAAGTTTTAACGTAATTGTTAATTTATCGCTTACAAATAGGTGTCTAAAAGAATTGTATCTTATTATGCAAATTATTAATGACGTGATGCTAACATATTTAGATTTCAACGTTTCTTGCATAGCCACAGGATTACGCTCAAGGTTAAAGTAAGGCGGCCGTTTGTTTACTAACCTTCGTAGTCCTTGTGTTGTTGACACACGTGCCAGAGAATTTGTGCGATTATCTCGTTTAACCTATAATAATTCATTTATCTGCGTTGTTTTACTAATATCACCTCTTTGTTATTTGGTTTTTAATAACGTATGATTTTAATTTGTGCTCACTTTAAGTTCTAATTTCTTTTGTTTTTGTGTGTTTCGCGCACGTGTCTTTCCTTTGCCACTTTATTCTAACGTTGCAGTGTTTGCACATAAGAATTGTTTTCACATTGTCGAAGACGTAGAATCCTTCACTCGCAAACTCTGCCGTCCTGTCGAAAACCGTCACAACCATTTTTAAATAACGTTTTACAATTGCGCAAAACATCCGACTCAACCACCACGCCATTTTAACGTCTGTAGCAATTCCGATCAATACTGATGATCTTGCCTTCGATGTACGGGAATTTATCGATAGTCACTAACAATCGATTGTAAATAGACAACTACTATCGATTCATCAAAATACTCGCATTTTGGGTTTATAGAATGAAATGTTTTTTCGCTGGCATCGCATATTCTTTTGTGTGAAATTCTCAAGATTAAAAACTTTACGCTTGTGGAATATCCATTAATAATATATACATTACATGACTTTTATAATGGGTAAGTGTATGTACGAACACATGTACACGCACAGTGGAACGTAAACATTGCATGTAAACATTGCCATGTGACCTGTCACATGACAATGTTTGTTTACTTTTGGCGGAAGGATACGAAATGGGCTTGAAAGTAAATCTTTAGCAGGGCTTCAAGAAAGTCTCTTCCAGTCGTGAACCGACTATACACAATTAGTTCGTGTCCACAGTGAAGCGTAATTTGAACTTCTCTGCAAATCACAACATATAGGAAAATGTAACAAAAACACCAGACATACGGTGCGCTCATGAGAATGGCGGGCAGCAGTGGCCTACTAGGGATATTGAACCACAAGCCAGGCTGTGCGCGCAGGAGAAAGGCGGACAGCAGTGACCTACTATGTAGATTGAGACACCAACCTCTCAGTGCGCTCAGGAGAAAGGCAGTCAGCGGTGGCCCACTAAGGTGATTGCGACACCAGCCAAAGAGTGCGCTCAGAACAAAGGCGGGCAGTTGTGGCCTACTAAGGAGATTGCACCACAAACCATGCAGTGTGCTCAGGAGAAAGTCGGTAGCGTAGGCCTACTGAAGAGATAGCATCACCAGGCACGGAGTGCGCTCCGTAGAAAGGTAGGTATCGATGGTCTACTAAGGAGATTGCTACACTAAACATGCAGTGCGGTCAGCGTTGGCGTACTTAGGAGATTGCAATACCAGGCACGGAGTGCGATCAGGAGAAAGACGGCAGTGGTGGGCTACTAAGGAGAAGGCGTGACCAGCAATGCAGTACTTTCAGGAGAAAGGCGGTCAGCGTTGGCGTACTTAGGAGATTGCAATACCAGGCACGGAGTGCGATCAGGAGAAAGACGGCAGTGGTGGGCTACTAAGGAGAAGGCGTGACCAGCAATGCAGTACTTTCAGGAGAAAGGCGGTCAGCGTTGGCGTACTTAGGAGATTGCAATACCAGGCACGGAGTGCGATCAGGAGAAAGACGGCAGTGGTGGGCTACTAAGGAGAAGGCGTGACCAGCAATGCAGTACTTTCAGGAGAAAGGCGGTCAGCGTTGGCGTACTTAGGAGATTGCAATACCAGGCACGGAGTGCGATCAGGAGAAAGACGGCAGTGGTGGGCTACTAAGGAGAAGGCGTGACCAGCAATGCAGTACTTTCAGGAGAAAGGCGGTCAGCGTTGGCGTACTTAGGAGATTGCAATACCAGGCACGGAGTGCGATCAGGAGAAAGACGGCAGTGGTGGGCTACTAAGGAGAAGGCGTGACCAGCAATGCAGTACTTTCAGGAGAAAGGCGGTCAGCGTTGGCGTACTTAGGAGATTGCAATACCAGGCACGGAGTGCGATCAGGAGAAAGACGGCAGTGGTGGGCTACTAAGGAGAAGGCGTGACCAGCAATGCAGTACTTTCAGGAGAAAGGCGGTCAGCGTTGGCGTACTTAGGAGATTGCAATACCAGGCACGGAGTGCGATCAGGAGAAAGACGGCAGTGGTGG
This sequence comes from Clitarchus hookeri, assembly GCA_002778355.1. Classification (NCBI taxonomy): domain Eukaryota; kingdom Metazoa; phylum Arthropoda; class Insecta; order Phasmatodea; family Phasmatidae; genus Clitarchus; species Clitarchus hookeri. The sequence goes on from NQII01004006.1 coordinate 172,567, forward strand.
GCTACTAAGGAGAAGGCGTGACCAGCAATGCAGTACTTTCAGGAGAAAGGCGGTCAGCGTTGGCGTACTTAGGAGATTGCAATACCAGGCACGGAGTGCGATCAGGAGAAAGACGGCAGTGGTGGGCTACTAAGGAGAAGGCGTGACCAGCAATGCAGTACTTTCAGGAGAAAGGCGGTCAGCGTTGGCGTACTTAGGAGATTGCAATACCAGGCACGGAGTGCGATCAGGAGAAAGACGGCAGTGGTGGGCTACTAAGGAGAAGGCGTGACCAGCAATGCAGTACTTTCAGGAGAAAGGCGGTCAGCGTTGGCGTACTTAGGAGATTGCAATACCAGGCACGGAGTGCGATCAGGAGAAAGACGGCAGTGGTGGGCTACTAAGGAGAAGGCGTGACCAGCAATGCAGTACTTTCAGGAGAAAGGCGGTCAGCGTTGGCGTACTTAGGAGATTGCAATACCAGGCACGGAGTGCGATCAGGAGAAAGACGGCAGTGGTGGGCTACTAAGGAGAAGGCGTGACCAGCAATGCAGTACTTTCAGGAGAAAGGCGGTCAGCGTTGGCGTACTTAGGAGATTGCAATACCAGGCACGGAGTGCGATCAGGAGAAAGACGGCAGTGGTGGGCTACTAAGGAGAAGGCGTGACCAGCAATGCAGTACTTTCAGGAGAAAGGCGGTCAGCGTTGGCGTACTTAGGAGATTGCAATACCAGGCACGGAGTGCGATCAGGAGAAAGACGGCAGTGGTGGGCTACTAAGGAGAAGGCGTGACCAGCAATGCAGTACTTTCAGGAGAAAGGCGGTCAGCGTTGGCGTACTTAGGAGATTGCAATACCAGGCACGGAGTGCGATCAGGAGAAAGACGGCAGTGGTGGGCTACTAAGGAGAAGGCGTGACCAGCAATGCAGTACTTTCAGGAGAAAGGCGGTCAGCGTTGGCGTACTTAGGAGATTGCAATACCAGGCACGGAGTGCGATCAGGAGAAAGACGGCAGTGGTGGGCTACTAAGGAGAAGGCGTGACCAGCAATGCAGTACTTTCAGGAGAAAGGCGGTCAGCGTTGGCGTACTTAGGAGATTGCAATACCAGGCACGGAGTGCGATCAGGAGAAAGACGGCAGTGGTGGGCTACTAAGGAGAAGGCGTGACCAGCAATGCAGTACTTTCAGGAGAAAGGCGGTCAGCGNTATGTTAACGGGGCACTCTTAGCCATTACGGTCATTCCGCACCCCGGCCTCCCAGTAGGCGGGGAAGAGGGATCATGCCCTTTCAACATAGATATGACCAGCGCTTGCCGAAATTGATCAAATCCGAAGCTCCTACCTGTTATACAGGCCGCACCGAGCGTAGCCCCGATATGAATTACCAGATTGCACCGAGCATGTCCTAGCACATGGCCTGATATCCTAGCACTCAGTTTACCAAATGTGTGGTCTGGCCGGAGCACTAACCACACCACTGACGTCATCTCGGGGACGCTCCCGGTGAAGTGGCCTGCTCACCGCCCGGCTTCTAAATAAGAAGTGGAATCTCTCCGAGCCTCCTCCAGCCTCCTCCAGCAGTGCTTTCAGGAGAAAAGTGGTCAGCGATGGCCTCCAACGGAATTTGCAACACCAGCCTCGCAGTGCGTTCAAGAGAAAGGAGGTCAGCGGTGGCCTACTAAGGAGATTGAAACACCAGTCAATCAGCGCGATAATGATAAAGACTGTCAGCAGTGGCCTACTCCGGAGATTGTGACACAAGCAATGCAGTGCGCTAAGGAGAAAGGCGGTGAGCGGTGGCTTACTAAGGAAATTTCAACATCAGCAATGCAGTGAGCTCATGATAAAGGCGGGCAGCGGTGGCCAACTAAGGAGATTGCAACACCAGCCACACAGTGCGATCATTAGAAAGGCAGGCAGTTTGGCCTACTAAGGAGAATGCGACACCAGCCATGCAGTGCTCTCAGGAGAAAGGCGGTCAGCGGAGGGCTCCAAATGATATTGCAACACCAGCCATGCAGTGCTACCAGTAGAAAGGTGGTCAGTTGTTGCCTACTAAGTAGATTGAGACACCAGCCATGCAGTGCTATCTGTAGAAAGTCGGTCAGTTGTGGCCTACTAAGGAGATTGAGACACCAGCCACGCAGTGCGCTCAGGAGATAGTAGGTGAGCGGTTTCCCTACTAAGGTAATTGTGACGCAAGTCAGGCAGTGTACCAAGAAGAAAAGCGAAATGTGGTGTCCTACTAAGGATATTGCATCACCAGCAATTCAGTGCCTTCAGGAGAAGGACATTCAGCGGTGGCCTACTAAGGCGATTGCAACTTCACCCACGCAGTGCGAACAGGATAAAGCCGGTTAGAAGGGGTCTAGTAAGGAGATCTAGACACCAGACTTGCAGTGCGTTCAGGAGAAAGGCGGTCAGTGGTGTCCTAGTAAGGCGATCGCAACACAAGCCATGCAGTGCCACCAAGGAGAAAGGCAGTCAGCGTTGGCCTCCAAAGGAGATTGCAATACCAGCCACGAAGTGCGATCAGGGGAAGGGCGGTCATCAGTGGTCTACTAAGGAGATTACGACACCAGCCATGCAGTGGTCTCAGGACAGTGGCGATCAGTGGTGGCCTCCAAAGGAGATTGCAATACCAGCCACGTAGTGCGATCAGGGGAAGGGCGGTCATCGGTGGCCTACTAAGGAGATTACGACACCAGCCATGCAGTGGTCTCAGGACAGTGGCGATCAGTGGTGGCCTCCACAGGAGATTGCAACATTAGCCACACAGTGTGATTAGGAGAAAGGGGGTCAGCGGTGGCCTACTAAGGAGATTGCGACACCAGCCACACAGTGCGATTATTAGAAAGGCAGGCAGGGTGGCCTTTTGAGGAGAATGCAACACCATCCTTGCAGTGCTCTCAGGAGAAACGCGATCAGCGGAGGCCTCCAAATGAGATTGCAACACCAGCCATGCAGTGCTACCAGTAGAAAGGTGGTCAGTTGTTGCATACTAAGTAGATTGAGACACCAGCCATGGAGTGCGCTCAGGAGATAGTATGTGAGCTGTTGCCCTACTAAGGTGATTGTGACGCAAATCAGGCAGTGTACCAAGAAGAAAAGCGATATGTGGTGTCCTACTAAGGATATTGCGTCACCAGCCATTCAGTGCAATCAGGATAACGGCGTTCAGTGTTGGTCTACTAAGAAGAATGCGACACAAGCCTCGCTGTGCGCTCAGTGGAAAGGCGGTCTGCGGTGGCTCTCTAAGGAGATTGCGACACTAACCATGCAGTTCACTTTGAGAAAGGCAGTCAGCGGTGGCCTACTAAGGAGATTGCAATACCAGCCACACTGTGCGCTCAGAAAAAGGCAGTCAGTGATGCCCTTCTACGTAGATTGCAACGCCAACCAATTAATGCGATCAGGTTAAAGGCGGTCAGCAGTGGCTTCTAGGAAGATTGAGACACCAGCTTTGCTGTGCGCTCAAAATAAAGGCTGTCAGTGGTGGCCAACTAAGGAGATTGCGATACAAGCCTCGCAATGCGCTCTGGAGAAATGTGGTAAGAAATGGCCTCCTAAGGAGATTGCAACACCAGCCATGCAGAGATATGAGAATAAAGAATAGGCAGCAGTGGCCTACATAGGAAATTGCAACAGAAGCCACTCTATGTGCTCAGGTGAATTGCGGTGCGCGGTGGCCTACTAAGGAGATTGAGACACAAACCACGCATTGCGCTCAAGAAAACGGCGGTGAGCGGTTGCCTCCAAAGGAGATTGCAACAACAGCCACGCAGTGCAATCAGGAGAAAGGCGGTCAGCAGTGGCTTCTAAGGAGATTGTGACACCAGACATGCAGTGCGCTCAGGAGAAAGGCTGGCAGCAGTGGTCTACAAAGGAGAATGCGACACCAGCCATGTAGTGTGCTTAGGAGAAAGGCAGTCTCCAGTTGACTCCACAGAGATAGCAACCACAGCCCCGCAGTTCGATCAGGAGAAAAGCGGAAGAGGTGGCCTACTAAGAAGATTGAATCACAAGCCACGCAGTGCGATCAGGAGAAATGCAGGATGCCATGGCCTACTAATTTGTAATGCGATACCAACCTTGCAGTCCTCTCAGGAGAAAGGCGGTAAGCGGAGACCTACAAATGTGATTGCAACACCAGCCACGCAGTGCGATCTGGAGAAAGGCAGGCAGAGTTGGCTTACTAAGGATAATGCAACACCAGCCGCGTAATGCGCTCAGGAGAATGGCGGTCAGCAGTCGCCTACTAAGGAACTAGCAAAACTAGCAACGCAGTGCTATCAGCAGAAATGCAGGAATCGATGGTCTATTAACAACATTGCTTCACCAAACATGCAGTGAGTTAGGAGAAAATTGGTCAGCAGTGGCCTCCAAAAAGATTGCAACACCAACAACGCAGTGCGCTCAGGACAAAGGCGCTCATGGGTGGCCTACTAAGGAGATTGCGACACCAGTCATGCAGTGCTCTCAGGACAATGGCGATCAGTGGTGGCCTCCACAGGAGATTAAAACATCAGCCACTCAGTACTATTAAGACAAAGGGGGTCAGCGTTGGCCTACTTAGTTGATTGCAACATGCTAAGGAGAAAGGCAGTGAGGGGTGAACTATTAAGGAGTTTGTTATACCAGCCACGCAGTGCTCTAAAGAAAAAGGCAGGAAGAGGTGGCTTTCTAAGGATATTGAAACACCAGCCATGTAGTTCGCTCAGGAGAAAGTCGGTCAGCAGTGGCCTACTAAGGAGATTGCAACACCCACCAATCAGTGCGATCAGGATATATGTGGTCAGCAGTGGTCTACTAGGAAGATTGAGACACCAGCCTCGCAGTGCGCTAAGGAGAAAGGCAGGCAGCAGTGGTCTACTAAGGAGATTGCATCACAAGCCACGCAGTTTGCTCAGTAGAAACGCACCCAGCGATGGAATTCTAAGGAGATTGCGACACCAGTCATGCAGTGCTCTCAGGAAAATGGTGATCAGTGGTGGCTTCCACATGAGATTAAATCATCAGCCACGCAGATTTATTAAGACTAGGGTGGTCAGCGGTGGCCTACTAAGTAGATTGCAACACCAGCTACGCAGTGCGCTCAGTATAAAGATGGTCAGCGATTGCCTATTAAGGATATTTCAACACCAGCCAATCAGTGCGATCAGGATAAATGTGATCATTAGTGGCCTACTAGGGAGACTGAGACACCAGCCTCACTGTGCGCTCAGGAGAAAGGAGGTCAGCGGTGGCCTGCTAAGGATATTGCGACACCAGCCATGCATTGCGATCAGGAGAGCGGAGGTGAGCGGTTGCCTACTAAGAACATTCCAACACAAGCTTAAAGTGCGCTTAGGAGATCGGCGATCAGCGGTGGCGTACTAAGGAGTTTGAGACACCAGCCTCGCAGTGCGCTAAGGAGAAAGGCAGGCAGCAGTGGTTTGCTAAGGAGATTAAATCACAAGCCACGCTGTGCGCTCAGGAGAAAGGAAGTCAGCAGTGGCTTACTAATGAGATTGCAACACCTGCCATGCAGTGCGCTCAAGAGAATGGTAGTCAGCGATGGCCTAATAAGAAGATTGCTACACTAGAAATGCAGTGAGCTCAGGATAAAGGAATGCAGCGTTGGCCTACTGTGGAGATTGCAACAGCAGCCACGCTGTGTGCTCAGAAGAGAGGCGGTCAGTAGGGGATTACTAAGGGGAATGCAACACGAGCCACGCAGTGCGAACAGGATAAAGGCGGTCAGCGGTGGCCTCCAAAGAAGATAGCAACACCAGCCAAGCAGTGCGATCAGGAGAAAGTTGGAAGTGGTGGTTTCTAAGGGGAATTCGATCCCAGCCATGCAGTGCGATCAGGAGAAAGGCAGTAGGCAGTGGCTTCTATGGATATTGTGACACCAGACATGCAGTGCTCTCAGGAGAAAGGCTGGCAGCGGTGATCTACTAACGAGAATGCGACACCAGCCATGAAGTTCGCTCAGGATAAAAGCGGTCAGTGGTGGCCTAGTAAGAAGATTGTGCCACAAGCCATGCTGGTGAACATTGATGAATCTGACCACCATGATGGTTGTTGTCGACCTTAACAGTGAACCCAATGACCTTGAACTCTAAAAATTACAAAAATCTTAATAAATCCAAAAAAATTGTAAAAACATATATGGAAAAGATTTACATGCCTAAATCGTAAAACAAAGCTAGATGTGTGATAACTTGATGGTTAGATTATCATTAAGATAATAAAGCGCAGCCACTCCATTGTACGACAATCAGCAGGTGACCAACCCTCGCCTGTTTTTATTGACTGTTTAGTATGCAGGCCTCCAACCATACAATATAACAATCCTGTCTAAAATACGAACCAGCCATGTCAGTCAACAACATCCCCAAACCATACGAACCACCCATACCACACATTGAAATTTCAGCAGCCCAGTAAAACAACCTTCAAGCTAAGCCAACCATAAAAGCTGCTAATTCCGACCAATCATACAGACTGACCATTCCTAGCACAACATAAATAGGGTACATGCCGAAAAACCATACCAGCCGACGAGGCCAACCAAGCACACCAGAACACCATACCAACCATGAATAATAACCAACGACTGACTCCTACAGACTGACTCCTGATGGCTGACTACTACCCACTGACTCCTACAGACTGATTCCCACAGACTTACTCCTACAGACTAGCTCCTCAATCTTCCTCATCGCAATACTCCGCAATCCACAACAATCCTCCGCAATCCACAACAATCATCCGCAATCCACAACAATCCTCCATAATCCACAACAACCCTATGCAATCCACAACTATCCTCCGCAATCTATAGTAATCAGTACCCAATACACCTTACACTCGCTCTACAATTGCTCCATCTGCTTTGCAATTACCTCAGCGTACTCCACAATCAGATCCACAAGCTCCGCAATCGCTCCACAAATCGCTCCACATGCTACACAACCAGCACCCCACAACACGCAATCGCTCAACAATCCTCCAAAATCCTCAGCAATCCTCAGCAATCCTCCACAATACTCGGCAATCCTCCTTGGCAATTAGCAATCCTCCTCCGCATGAAGATATCTAAATAACAATATATTATTTTAATATGCTTGCAGTCATATGTACACTGGAGAGCCAAAAAACTGCCACAGGCGTGCGTATGCAAATAACAGAGGTATGGAACCCATCAGAGTACCGCGATGCGGTCAGCAGAACCTATATAAGACAACAAGCATCTGGCAAAGTTGCTAGAATAGTTACTGCTGCAACAATAGCAGGTTATCAAGATATAAATGAGTTTGAATGTGGTGTTATAGTCGGCGCCCGAGAGATGGGAAATAGCATCTCCGACGTAGCGATAAAATTTGGATTTTCGGTTACGACCATTTCACAAGTGTACCATAAATATCAGGAATCCGGTAAAATATCAAATCTTGGACATCACCTGCTGCTGGAAAAATATCGTGAACGAACGGGACAAACGACGACTGACGAGAATCATTAAACGTGACAGACGTGCAACCCTTTCTCAAATTGGCGCAGATTTCAATTCCGGGGCATCAACAAGTGCCAGCGTGCGAACTATTCAACGGACCATCATTGATATGGGCTTTCGGAGCCGAAGACCCACTCGTGTATCATTGTTGACTGCACAACACAAAGCTTTACGCCTCGCATGGGCCCGCCAACACCGCCATTGGACTGTTTATGACTGGGAACATGTTGCCTGGTCTGACAAGTCTCGTTTCCAATGGTGTCGGGTGGATGGAAGTGTACGGATATGGAGACATACTCACGAATCCATGGACCCTACATGTCAACAGGTGACTGTTGAAGAGGGTGTAGGCTCTGTCATGGTATGGGGCGTGTGCAGTTGGCGTGAAATGGGACCTCTAATACGTCTAGATTCGACTCTGACAGATGACAGATACGTACGCTTTCTGTCCGATCACCTTCACCCATTCATGTCCTCTGTGCATTCCGACGGACTTGGACCATTCCAGCAGGACAATGCGACACCCCACATGTCGAGAGTTGCTACCGAGTTTCTCATGGAACACTCTTCTGACTTTACACACATTCATTGGCCACCTTAATCACCAGACATGAACCTTATTGAGCATATCTGGGATGCCTAACAACATGCTGTTCAGAAGAGATCTCCACCGCCTCACACTCATATGGATTTGTGGACTGTCCTGCAGGAATAGAGTTGTGAATTGCTTCCTGCATACCTTCAGACATTAGTCGAGTACATGCCACATCGTCTTGCGGTACTTCTGCGTGCTCGCGGGCGCCCTACATGATATTAGGCATGTTTGTAGATATTTGTTACAGCTATAAAAATTTTGTTATATATATTTTTTAAAAAGTTTGATATTTTTTGGTTTTATTAACTTAGGATTTTTTGGGAATTTTTCGGGGTTTTAAAGGTAAAATGTCACCGGGGTCATGGTCAAAGGTCACCAACATCAGACATCGTTAACAAGATGGCCGCTGGCCGACCAGAATGACAGAGCATGACTGCTGCGACGCTCCGACGCCACACACCATCTGTGCCCTATTTAAAATAGACTGCCCCAAACTCATCATAATCATGCTACTGTAATCATCATCAGCAAGATCCTTATGCCAAGATGCTGTTATTTCCTCTTGAGAGTCACCGAAGGGCCGAGTCCTCCGAGTGTCTGTTGCATAGACGTCCAAAGTGCACGAAGTTCAAGATTTTTCTTCAACGAGGGTCAAGTTCCCCGCCCTCCTGTGCGATTTACGTGTTGACTACTGTTTCACTAATGATTGTATGAAAATAAATTCGACAAGCAACCAGCTCCATTAACTACGGTTGCATTCTGACCGACGCATCTGAACAGTATGATGCTGGAAAAATTTTTGTTGTGACGCAGAAAATCAAGAATGCATAGACACAAAACGAAAGACAACATGTTACCGACAGATATGTAAATAATACTCATACTTGCTATAAAGACAGCCTGGGATTTTTTTTGTCTGTGTGTGTTTTTCACATTCTGGGATTGCAGTGAAACAAAACAAAAAAAATTTGAAGTTGTGTAAGCAAAAAAAAATTGTACGTTTAATCACAATCCCTTTGTAAAATATTATTGAATGAGCACGGCTAACCACAGCACTGAGAGAAAATATGTACCTAGTACTATAGTGACACGCCTAAATACCTTCACTACTGAGAACTAGTACCTATACTGCTATCCACGGACATTTTAATATTATAGGCATGCAGTGAGTGGCTTGTTATGACGAAACATACTTAACTGTATATGTGACTAAGGGCTGTTTCTTGACAATTGAAGATGAGTAGTATTTTCAGGCTTTTAATGATGAGAAAATAAATGAGAAAACGTAAATATGTTGTCCTTTTTATAACTATACAGATTTTTAAAGTATTGCCTATTTTTGCATAATTGAGTGTAAAAAAATTATTATTTCCCATTAAGCTAATTTTTAATAATCTGTGAATGCAAAAAAAACAGTGCAAATAATATAGTTTGCAATGCCAGAAAATTGTTTTTTTATGAATAATATGAATATATTAAATTGTTAAAACACGAAAAGTTGGCAATCAATCTGTTAAAATAAGTTATGAAACTGAAGTAAAAATGCGTATTTATGAATGCAGGTCTACACAATACTAAAACCCAATACACATTTCCAGATAAGACACGTACTAGGCAGGTAGAGCTAAATGTCTGTCGACAGCGAGGTCATAAGTGAAGATGCATTTTCCAAGGATCCATCCCAGAATTTTCCAGGGCTGATTTTAGGAAACCAAGGGTAACTGGAATCAAAATATTTGGACTGTGAATCGATCCCAAACCTTCCTGAATGCAAGTTTCAATGTTTACTACTGTGCCACATTATTCAGTTTTCCAGATTTAGATTTCCACATACACTGAGAAAAATTTTTTCATTAAACTAATTATTTGCATAAGGGCAATTAAATATTTTGTTATTGAATACAAATTATTTTATTGTTCTTACTTGGTTGCCCCAAACAGTAGGATTTGGTTGTCTCTATTTTCATTAAATTATTTCTTTGAATATAAGAAAAACTTGCCATTGGTAGATCGCCGTTTGTGGCACCTACCGAACATGGATTACATGTCTGTCTTGTTAGGGGATTGGATACTGAATGAAACATATAGTCGATATATCCTTGTGCCAGAGGCGATCTCACACACCGCACACATGCCTGAAGGAATTGTTTAGAAATAGCTTGGCGAACTGTTTGTCTGCGCCAGAGTAGCGCGATGACGCTGCTGGTTGCTTTAGTAACAGCATTGAAGAGCCGGTGTTGGGCTCCATTGCGGCCAGGAGGAGGGGGTTATGAGTGGTCTCATTTTCGCAAATACATATCTGACATCCTCGGTCATTTTGGTGGCACTCCCGAGGAACCCCGCTGCGGAGAAGCGGCGCACGCGCAGTTTTCGTCCTGCACCCTAGTATTTGGAGCCCCATAACTTCTTTCCTGGTGATCCGATTCTCTTATTTTTTTCTTCTCTCTATACCGGCGGCTTTGTTCTGCCGACGTTAATGGTGGTTGTCGGTTTCGTGATGGATTTCGACTCAGATCCTTGCCCTTCTATCGCAGCATGATGCTGTTTCGTGAGTTCAAAGCGCAGCTGCTTCGAAAATTTTCAGAGTAGATCAGTGGTTGTTGCAATGAAAGATGAGCCCTTTCAAGTCCTTTCAAATGAGCTATCACTCGCGTCCATGGCACTTGTAGTTTCGGAGCAATGGCGCGTGAAAGAATAAAAGTGCTGCAAATTGCGCCGAAATTTGTCTCGAACTCGATGAGGCATCACCAGAAGCGATAAGACGAACGTTTTGTGTTTCTAATGTGCGGGCAACCTTGCTCCGTCTCGCGGTACATGTGCTCGGTCCAGCGTGTGTACGGGGACTGAGTGGCGGGGCGAGGAGCGGTACATACGCACGGTCCGGCGTGTGTACGGGGACTGAGTGGCGGGGCGAGACGCGGTACATGTGCACGGTCCGGCGTGCGTTCGGGGACTGAGTGGCAGG
>NQII01004006.1:185821-200752 GCA_002778355.1 Clitarchus hookeri
TACGGGGACTGAGTGGCGGGGTGAGGCGCGGTGCATGTGCACGATCCGGCGTGCATACAAGGACTGAGTGTTTTATTAAACTGCAGTAAATGCACTTTCAAACACTCTTAAAACCCTAACTGTCACTAAATTGCTAACAAACTCTCAAGCTGTGTTTACGAACGAAGGCCATTAAATTAGTAGCCATACCGATATTAAGTTATTTTAACTAATTATTTAGCTGATAGTGTAATTTATTTAGACAAAAAAAAGAGGTTTCGTTTATTCAAGCATGTATTTTGACTTCGGCCAAAGAATTCCCGCGCGATTGGGCAGAGCCTGGCAGAGATAGGCTCCTGACTGACGAATAAGAAAACATGTTGATAATCTCAGTAAGATGATGTATAATAACATACACTATGTTTAATGTTGAGATATTATGTGATATTTACCGTAATGGACTTAAGGGGATTTACAATGTATAAGTTATGAAAAAAACAACACTGAGTTATGTGCCTTATATTTATTTGTGAATAATTCTAAATGAAAGCCTCTATTAACAGTTATTCTGAGATGAAATAACTTTTGGTTAACATTATGGACTTNGTGAATAATTCTAAATGAAAGCCTCTATTAACAGTTATTCTGAGATGAAATAACTTTTGGTTAACATTATGGACTTGTTTAAACGTATGTACTCTTCAGAACACTCATTTCTAACAAAATTTACACATTTCGTATTAAGAGTTTGACGTAAAACAAATCTACTTTGATATATAGTTGGCTAGAAAAGAATTCCTGTGTTTTAATTTCATATATCAAGTGTTGGAATATATATATATATATAAAGTCTTTCTTCTGCAATATTTAAATACTGCGTTGCTAGTTTTTCCTCCTGGAATAATGTANATATATATATATATAAAGTCTTTCTTCTGCAATATTTAAATACTGCGTTGCTAGTTTTTCCTCCTGGAATAATGTACGTAAATGGAAGACGCAACAAGTGTCCAACCCTCCGATTGTCGGTTGCACAGAAGTACAACTTGTGACAAGAACTCAAAACGTTGTCTCCAGTGATTGTCAACTGCTTCGTTACCCAGAAAATGCTAATGTACTGGCTACCTTTGCTATGCACTGTGAAGAATCTTCGTGAGCAGGTGTATGTAATAGCTTACATTTAGTTTGACCTTCGAATATGAACAAAATCACTGAGTACATGGCGTGTAATTATTGCGAGGAAATCGTCATGTTCCTTTTTTAATGCAAAGTGCCAACTCCGCTGGAATTGTTAAATGGATCATATATGCATATATGTTAAAACGACATGAACAATTCCCAGATAAAGATGTCACCACCTCCTTAATTGTCAGCTTCAATGATTTTAGCTAGGCTGCTCTTAACCGCACTTTGCCATTTTGTACATTAGTTAATACGTCTGGATGCATTCAATTTAAAATAAGAACACAGCACAACGGTTCTTGTCCGAAATTATATAATTTTTGCCCTATGTCATTTAAAATTATTAAGTACATTTTTCAAGTGAGCATAGGTTTTCACTCGATTGAAGCATCGGTTTAAAGTATACCTGTAAATGATCATCTGCTGTGTTTCTCTCAGATCCTTAGTTGCTTAATATGTTCTGCTTCGACTAAACTGTATGACAGGGCCAAATTACGATATTTTCTTGCCGATTTACTGGCTACATATCCACTTCTAAGCTATTGACTAATAAGTCCAACTTGTTGGAACAAATGACAGACTATAGGAGTGACACTATGTAGACATGTAGGGCTTGGATACTGTCATCTTAGAGAAAGTCCTGACTGCAGTCGGCCATTTAATTTTGTTTATATATCATTGTCTATGTGGTCTTTTATGTTTCACTGTCGTCGTACACACAATAATTAGTTCTCTGAAACACAACGTACCCAAACTGTATTCTGCTCTGTATATTGCAGTGATACACATACATATATTGTCTCTGATCGTATTTAGAGCATCTTATTATGATATATGTAGTCATCGTTTGTACAACATGGTTGGGAACGCAATGTCGTACTCTTTTATAACCAGAATTGTATAAATAGTATTATTTGGTAGGTTTTTGGGGCAAAGTGTATGGAGAATGACCTGAGCAGTGAGTTAATTACATCGGGCGGTAGCCATTTTGTAATGACATGACTATCAAAAAATCCCATTTTAACCCCAAAACAACCTCAGCAATATATTATTTTGCTATAAAATCTCCTTTCATTCCCAATTTCATATCGAGCTCTTTTTACTTTCTTTTTTCAATTTCCATACAAGTCCTCAAATGAGCATGTTGGTCAAGGCTTTGAGTAAAGCTTGCTGGCCATTTGCAATAGCGGTCATAATTGTTTGTATTATTGACTCTGGCCACCATCTTGGATTTAGATGATTGGGCTTACAATGACCTTTTCATGGCCTTTAAACAGAAAATCGAGAAAAATCTGCAGAAAAATTTNATTTAGATGATTGGGCTTACAATGACCTTTTCATGGCCTTTAAACAGAAAATCGAGAAAAATCTGCAGAAAAATTTAAAAAAAATTAAAATCGGGGAAAATTATATTTTTTAACTGGCCATCACGTTGCATTTCTCTTANTTAAAATCGGGGAAAATTATATTTTTTAACTGGCCATCACGTTGCATTTCTCTGAACTTGACATTGACTGCAAGCAACTTTTAAATCGAAAATAAAAATCAAACTGTAAAAATTATATAAATTGAGGAAACTAGATGTATAAATTTTTTTATCAAAGCAATTACTGGAATTTAAGATTAATGTGTATTTTTATTTTGACATTTAAATATTTTGGAAAACTTTTGGAAAACAGATAAAAAACATTTTTTCAGATATGTACATTTAGGAGGTCCAGGGTTGTATTTTTCTGATTTTCGCAAAGCAGTCACACGAAGCTCTTCGCAGTACAGTTGCCGACAGAAGACTGGCCTGCACAACTACATTTATTGTTGGTTATTTAGTAGACCAATCTGTCGACTCCCCAATAACACTTTCCTCAATCACCAACTGACTATTAGCTTAACATCACACTGGACATTTCACCAGACTAATCCATAACCAATAAACCCGCTACCATCTATTGCCTCAGAATTTGTCCAGTAGACTGTGCCAATAATTAATGTTTCCAGTATTGCCCCAATACAGTGTGCTGGTAACTCGTTTTTTTTTTTAACTTCGACCATAAGTGTGCACCAATAACACCAATTTGCAAAACAGTCGGGTGCAGTAGTGTGCTATAAACTTACTTGTGCCGAATATCGATGAGATCCAATCTACTCCAAGTTAGAATTGAATCCACAAAGTATGCTTCTTGAGAAATATAACTATTTCCCATTATTTTCAATATTAGAAAAAAAAAATTTCATTGTATTTTTTATTTTATTTATTTTTGCATTAAAGCATTTTTATGTAATACATTTTATATAAAGCAGGACGAAGATCACATTACAATTATTATGTAAATTCCATCAACTTCATCAATATGAGAAAATTCACAGGCCATTGAAAAAAAATTACGTTATTCATGATATTGTGCAAAACCTACATTTTTCTACGTCAAGTTCACATTCTGATGTCATTATCAGGAACTCAGGAATTGTAGTTGGCCAGGAAAACAGCCTGTTGCAATTTATGTGAATGGGATTCAACCAACACTGGTACGACACATTAAGTTTGACAATTCAAGCAGATTTGAGTTGGTTTCAAAACCAGTAAGAACCGCTGCATCAAATGTCATAAGTGTCGAGAGCACAGATCTCTAAAAATCTGAGCATATAAACCACAAATCCAACAAGGCCTTACATGCACATGAACTGATATCAAAACCAACCATCTAACAAGAAAGACCACAAATATCACTACAGATACGACCACAAGCAAGCCCAGCCATTCATCAGTACTAACCAACAATACCAGCCAACCATACAAGTAGATCATACCAACTCAAAACAAAGAGTAAACTAAAAAATTATACTCAAAATAAATCTAATGAGCAATCAAGGCTGGCTGAAATGCCAATGTACAGGAAAAAAACAACATAAAAACGTACAAGACCAGCCAACTGAACAGCACAACAAGACCGACAGACCAATACAGACAAACTGTACCTGATGACCATAACATAACCATATCAAACACCCATACTAACAAGGTCAACCAACAACATCAGTCATACCAAACAGTGATGAAATTAACCATGCGAGTAATTTCGACCGACTACGCCAAAGTAGAAACATGAACTGCCCATGCCATTTGACCATAAATTCCACCCAGACAAACTGTTCATACGAATAAGAAAATAAGAATGGCCGAAAACAATACAGAATAACCATATGATCTGGCTATAACAAAAAAACTTACAGATGGCCATATGAAATATACATACCCACGAACCAGGACAACCAGACATCAAGGCTGACTGGCCATTAAATAGGTTCTCAGCTACTAGCAGGTAGCCGACAGTCCAACTGACATTACGAATGAACAAGACAAATCAACGATACCAACCAGAAAAACATCAATTCTGACCAACCATGTCAATCAAGCATATAGTCAGGAATGCGGACTGCTTCCTTCTAATCATTAACTTGTCCGCAACCCATATCATAACATATATGGGTAGAAAGGGGTCACTAGAGCACTCTTGCTTGGTTATTCGTTCTACTAGCAGACTTCCTTTCATCCAATTCTATTTCTGCGCTACTATGCGAGAGGTAAGTAAAAGACTTAAGACTACATCATATAAACCATTAACTTATATTAAGGGGGTACATAAATCATAAACTAATAAAGTCAACTACTTAATTCAAATTTAAATTCATATTTAATGAAGCTTTAAATGAAAGAGGACACTCGATATTAACAAATTACAAATCATCCTCTGGGTCAAAAACAGTTGATTAAATTGATTAGGTGCCATTCAAAACTAATGATAAGTTTCACACTACATTACTGGGCAAAACATAAATGATCTATGTATCACTTAGTATGAGTGCAGTTGCCAAGGGAAGCCCATACAAAAAGTAGCTAAACCCCTGAACTAAAATTAACAGGGAGAGGGGGGTCTTACAATTATCTAAACTTAACCAGGTTCTACATTACGGTTTTCTGCGACCCACAGTGACCTTGTATAACTCTCTCGAACCTCGGTAAGGGGGCAGCATCTCCAAGGGTTGCATCAGCCACACATCGCACTAATGTCCACTCTGTGATGTCACCGAAGCCGCCATCTCGGGCGCCCGCGCCGATTTTCTCGTATTTCAAGGCGCACTCCACAAACTCACAAATTAATTAACTGTGCCCTAGGCTAGGCCGAAGCCTATCCTAGGCTTAAAATTGTGTCCCAGACTCATACTAGCACCCAAGCGTCCGCACTCTGTCTAGACTGGTAAACGACTCTACTCACGACCCCAAACGACGCCAGTTCCCACGTCCCGCGACACACAACTCCTGACTTGCGAGACCCCGGCCGGTGAATTCGGAGCCCTTGCCAGCAACCCCGGGCGCACAAATTTCGCAATAGATGGGCCGCATCACGCCAACTAAACTGCACGGCTCGTGGAACTCCCGGGCCGCCAATGTCCTCCGCAAACTGCCAGCTCAACTTACACGTCAGTGCCCCTGCCTACCGTAAAAACTTCCCGGTCGCACACCTCCTCAGTTGCAGAAAGAAACTACAACACAGAACGGCAACAAAACAAAATATCCGAATTTTCAGCCTGACAATATGAACAGATCATACCAACAAACCTGAAAAAGAAACCTAAAAATTAAAACTTACAAGAAACCTTTAAAAGGACCCTTAACAGCAGTCAAAGCCAACTAAATTTGCAACCAACAAGACAAATGGACAAGGCCATTTGACAAGGCCAACCAACTCAACCAACCAAGTGAAGCAACCAATAAGACCAACCAACCATACAGACTGTATGTACCAGCTTTCCATTCAAAATACCCACACCAACAGGGCAAACCGACCATACCAGCCATATCTTCTTAGTTACTAAATTATAAACATGACAATACTATTCATACCGACTGACTATACTAAACAGCATCATCAACTGGCCATGCTAATTAAACAGACAATCCACCCACGCGAACTGCCTATACAAACAATATTGACCGACTAACAACACAGACTGGTGACACGAGCTCGCAATGGCAAACTAACATACCGGCTTACCATACCAAATGCCCATACTAAACAACAATGCCAACTAATAAACAAGAATAACTAGGGCGATCATAACAAATAACTACAATGGCTGACCAGGCCACCCAGCCGTACCACACAGACTGGCTGTACAAGTTGACCATGCCAGACGAACATACCAACCGAACAACCAGATCAGCAGGCCACACAAACAACAAAGAACAACCAACAAGACCATGTGAACCAACCAACCAAACCATTCAAACAGACAAACCCACCAAACCAAAGACCGACTGTCCGAATAACACAAACAGCCATATTAACAAGCCAGACATATACAGACTGGCCATACCAACAGAGGATGTCACAAATCTCGAAGCATGTCATATAACATGAATCTCATCGCAAAGCACTTCTTAAAAATTTTAGCAAAATTTTCGTCCATCGCAATCATATAGTGAATCGAGTCATAAATATCAGAACATGATGCAAACGACATCTCGAGCCACATCGTGAAAAAAGGCCAGAGTTACGAAACATGCCTCAAAGCACGTTGATAACAATGTCATGAACCAAGGACCAAGCTATAAAAAAATTCCTTAAAGCATGTCACGATTAAGTTTACAACGTGCCAGCTTTGGTCCACCGAGCAAAGTGCGAAAATTAACAATTTCATAAATATTAGGTTAAGTGTAGCAAGTCAGTTGGGCTACCCGAGATGTTCAAGGCACTTCCCGATGGCGAAGCACGGGTTCCAGTTCTCCACTCAACTAAATGTGTTTTAAAATAATTTATATGCGTTTCCTAAAAATTATATAATAGTTTCAAATTTGGTCCAAGTATAAAATAAATATCAAACCACAATACGTTTCCTGTCACAATTCATTAATTTTAGTTGTCTCTTTAGCTATGTTTCTGTAATATATCACATGACCGATGCTGTTTGACAACATACTGTCCAACGAAGTTTCGAGCAAGATAACCAGATGTTGTAGAAAACATCATCGACACCAGACGCTCACGAGCATGACCACGACCGTTGATGTCTCGCCATCTGTTTGGACCCCAACTTATGACACACTCACCGACATAATCGACGCCCGGCAGCATGTTTCCCATGTAGAAGGCAATATGCGAAACTTGTCGAGGACTATTAATCTTAGTGTGGTTGTGGATAGAAAATTACGATTTCACGACGACACCAGATACTCAATTGATAAAGCTGTATCAATCTACAGCAAGATGAAATCGGGGTCTACCGCGTCCTGGGAGACTTGACTTCCAAACTATGACACCATATAAAGTTGTCTTCACAGCAATTGCCATGTATGAAGCAGCAGTGTGGTGTGGCCAAATATATTTCACAAGAAATTAGCATGTTTTAGACAAAATGAACATGATACTTGAGTTGGAAAAACTGGAAAATTATTAATTAATATTACTAGCATTAATATAATATATATACACATCCTATTTTAGTCAAATTTCATGTCATATACTAAACATTTTAAATACATGCACGGACATTGAAAACATTGAATGTTTTGATGCAATGCTGTTTCCCACTTAATTTGCACTTCCTTCCTCCAGGTCGGCACAAACACGAAGGCTTTTAAAGAAATCGCGGTACTGTGGCTTTGTTTTATTTGCTTTACACAGGAGGAGAATATCATTTATTTGCAGAACTGATTCCTGTGGCCTGGGTTCATGAAGGAGTAAGCTCACGAGGCCCTGAGTGTTTTCCTCTTTTTTTTCGGCGATGAACATTATTAATGCCTCATAGCTTAATTTATATATTTTTTTTTAATTTGGTTCTTCCGTCTCAACTCTTGCTTATTTTATTTCAATCCTCAAAACCTTTTCACCATTTTAAGTTATGCTCAAGTTCGATCCAAAGGAGATACACAATTGCTTCAGGTTGTATATATCCACTTTGTCCTTTACATTTATTTCAAATGGTGATCCAGTTTTCTTAGCAGACTGTATGACTGGTACCCACTGATCGGGAACATAAATGGAGCCTCCCTTCAATATAAGTTTCTTCTGTTTTTCAATGAGGGCTTCCATGTTATCGCCATAAATTTGCGTGTGACCAGTTATTAAAAGTTTGTGAGATAGTAAATAAATATTATACGAAATTATAGTAAAGATGTATAATGAAACAATGAACTTATCTTTATTTTGCACCGAGTAGTTATCGGAATAAATCACAATCGGCTTTCCAAAACTATTTCTCTTCAGAAAGGTATTTAGCAAGGAACAAATTTTATAAGGGCCACGTTTAGCTTGGCCCTCGTGCAAATGAAACAATGGCCAGTGCCAGTGTCATGTTGAATATAGTGAAATTGCACGTCGAGAGCCAACGTTGATAAGGTACGTGTATTACCTGATTCTTTACAGATGCAGCTGATGCTTTCATAAACGCAGTTCTTGATTTGTACATCGTGCATTCTTAGATAGCCAAACATAGACTGACTAAGTCACTATGTAACTACGTAAACAACAACACTTTACTGAAACAAAGAGATCGAGGGTACCGGTACCTTTGTCAAGCGTGCAAGTAGCATGGAATAAAATATACCACAACAATGAAATAAATTATTTGGTCAGGTGTACCAACGTCATGAGCAGAAATATACTTTTCCTTTCCTCTCAATTGCAATAAACACAGATGCGGCTATATAGAAATACGAAAATTAAAAAGCATCGTACAAATTTGCATGGATTATGGCCATAAAGGAGATATAGCCATAAAAAATTACTAGGTACCATTGAATTATATTACACTGAAGAGCCAATAAAACTGGCACACCTGCCTAATATCATGTAGGGCCCCCGCGAGCACGCAGAAGTGCCACAAGACGACGTGGCATGGGCTCGACTAAAGTCTGAAGGTATGCAGGAGGCAATTCACACAATGAATACTGCAGGGCAGTCCACAAATCCATAGGAGTGCGACGCGGTGGAGATCTCTTCTGAACAGAACGTTGCAAGGCATCCCAGATATGCTCAATAATGTTCATGTCTGGTGATTTAGGTGGCCAATGGAAGTGTCTAAATTCGGAACAGTGTTCCTGGAGCCACTCGGTAGCAACTCTCGACCTGTGGGATGACGCATTGTCCTGCTGGAATTGTCCACGTCCGTCGAAATGCACAATGTACATGAATGGGTGCAGGTGATTGGACAGGATGCTTACATATCTGCCACATGTCAGAGTCATATCTAGACGTATCAGGTGTCCCATTTCACGCCAACTGCACACTCCCCATACCATGACAGAGCCTCCACCATCTTGAACATTCCCCTGTTGACATGAAGGGTCCATGGATTCATGAGGATGTCTCCATACCCGTACACGTCCATCCGCACGATACAATTGGAAACGACACTCATCAGACCAGGCAACGTATTTTCAGTCATCAACAGTCCAATGGCGGTGTTGGCGGGCCCAGGCGAGGCGTAAAGCTTTGTGTCGTGCAGTCAACAACAGTACACGAGTGGGTCTTCAGCTCCGAAAGCCCATATCAATGATGGTCCGTTGAATAGTTCGCACGCTGGCACTTGTTGATGCCCCAGAATTGAAATCTGTGCCAATTTGAGAAAGGGTTGCACGTCTGTCACGTTTAATGATTCTCGTCAGTCGTCGTTTTTCCCGTTCGTTCAGGATCTTTTTTCGGCCGCAGCGATGTCGAAGATTTGATGTTTTGCTGGATTCCCGATATTCACAGTACACTCCTGAAATGGTCGTACGCGAAAATCCAAATGTTATCGCTACCTCGGAGATGCTATCTCCCATCTCTCGTGCGCCGTCTATAACACCACGTTCAATCTCACTTAAATCTTTATAACCTGCCATTATAGCAGCAGTAACCAATCTATCAACTTTGCCAGACGCTTTTTGTCTTATATAGGCGCTGCCGACCGCATCGCGTTACTCTGATTGGTTCCACGCCTCTGTTATTTGCATACGCACGCCTATACCAGTTTTTTTGTCTCTCCAGTGTAGTACCATACGAACACAATTACGCCCTACCCATAATATATTACCTACCACATGTGGCCCTTTAGAAAATGAAGATGGCCATTTTCTCTATAAGGCTGCATTAGTTTATACATTCATTAAATGTTTGCACTTGTGGCCCTCTTCTTCTCAAGGCGCAAGATAATGTGTATCTGACTGTAGAAGAAAGACTGAATTACCCCTTGATCGTAACATATCACAGCTGTTGTAATGACATAGGAATTTCAAGGCAAAATTATACAACTTCAATTTGGTAGAATCCCCTAACTGTGTAATTTTCGCAACAGAACAGAAGATGATGTCCAGCACGTGGCCCAAGAGTGTACCAAAACTGAATATATAAGACTTGAACTGAAAAGGTTGCTAGCAATAACAGAAGGTTAAAATATTGAGGTTAGAAAAAAAATGAAAATTAAAGAAAAATGTAACATACGTACACACATTGCCAGACTAGTCATCAGAAGGTTGGAAGAGTTTTATGATGCGCAGCAGCGGGGAGAGGGAACTGTGGACCCCTTTCCTGACCCCCCTCTTCCCGCATAAACTTTCCATCAGTGTGGATTCTCGTCATAAAAAGTCAACGTTACATGTCCCAATGTCAAGGCCGTATACTTACCATAGTTTATAGACAAAATATTAAAAATAACAAAAATCTTAAATAGTATAAATTATCTATTTATCAATTTACTAAAAATATAGGGAAAAAACATAAATACGTACTCTGGTGTAATTCTTTCAAACTCTCTTTTAATGCCACGGACGGACGTTTTTGTGTTTTAACGGCCTTTTGAAATAATTTACCCAGAATATGAAAAAAATATTTTACTTATTTTTAATAAGTCAATAGAGGAAAGCGTAGTTTTTTATTTTTGTTATTTTTTATATGTTCGTATAGAAACTACGTTTAAATTCTCTAAAAAAATGATGAAAAGTGAGGTTAGAGAGTTTGGTGGTCTGTGCGCCAGCTCTCATTTATTATTTACTACCGTAGGTAATGACGTGATGCCGTGACACTTGCTGAGGACAACGGGACAACTCGGCTAAAATCGTGTAAATCCAGGCTCAACTCCGGACCGCTGATCTGTGGTCATGGACGATAGCGCAGTGGCGAGGGGGCCGAACCAATCGATCGGCCACAGATTTTTTTTTCCCCGTTTCCACGGATACCCGGAGCGCCGAGGTTTCGCGGTAGTCTGGAAAAGAACTCCACCTGTTAACGCGTAGTGATAACGAGGTGTCCATCAAAGTGGCTGATCTTACTATCAAGTTCTCAAAAGAGACGATCACCTGAAGACCGCACGATCCCGACTAGCAAGTACCTCGCATTATAGGCCGCCCTGTTATCGGTCCTCGTTTCAATTTGGAAACTTCCTTCCGACGGGACTTTTGTGGAGCTCCCAGATCTCACGCTTCGCCAACGTCTGGCAGAAACTTTCCTAGCGGCTTCGCAATGGCACCCACGCACGAGACGTAGCTCTTTAGATGATCTGATCTCGGATTTCCTCTCGCTTCTGCAAACGGTCGGCGCTATCAAAAATGCATCATCTGTGACATTTATTTGCAAACCCCCGCGCAAACATGCTGCCGTACCAAGAAGTTGTAGAACCCTCGCGCATTAATCGGCAATGGTCGTGCGCAGCGGAGGGAAATTTTCCCTGAAAGATTCCACTGAATACCTGCTTGGGCGGCCGTTAGGAAGATTTCGCCTACTGCCGGCCGTTTCTATGGAGATTTCCGTAATGGGTAGCACGCGACTCTCAATGGAAGATTTCCTACTAAGGCGAAATGTCCGCCGATCAGAAAGAGCCTGGTAGGCGGTGGTAAATTCCTCCTAGGGACAATAATTTTAATTTAATTTAATTTTGTTTTGACAAGCAGTTATAACGCCATTAAACCAGTAAATATCAAACCTAAATCAAACAAATGTGACATTAATTCTCTAACCGAGTTATGAGAATATCACTGTGAACACATACGTTAATTTAACACAGAATAGTTCCAGTCATCACAACAAAACAAATATGCTCCTTGCATTGACGGATACTGTAGACGCTTTAGAATGAATTTCATCAATGTTAAAAAATTGAAAATTTAAAAATTTCGCGCACTTTTGCTAGTGCGACAGTAAGTATGGTGTGACAGGTTATGCCTTTTTCAGTCGCAGGCTTGTTGGAATGGGGAGTTGAGTTGAGTTGAGCTGAGATATATGGGCGGCTCTTAACAAAGAGNGGGGGGGGGGGGTGGAGTAGCGCTGGAATGCAAGGGCTGTAGCCATAGTTGTACAAATGAAAAAAAATTACAACATAAACTAATGCTGAAGACTACTGATTGATATACGAGGGCTGATTCAGAAGTCATGGCGACTATTGTTTATCTTCCGAAAATGACACATTACAGGAAATGTACTATGTACAGTTGAAAGTGTACAACATGTACGTTTTAAAGGTGGCACCACATGGGGTATGGATACAGGGATGTCCGGCAAGAAACAAAGACAACCAGGGCTGCTTGAAATCACCGTTCAGTTGATATATTTTCGTTCAAACTGTATACATACATTTGAACGGGTGCGTGTAGTATGTGCACGAGCTCTTTAACATCCTTCAAAGTAGTCAATCACTTACCTCTGAATCTTATTATTAACAATAATTTACTGATATACAACTTATAGGCCTACTTTCCTCAAAAGGTTTTAATTAATTTTAAAATGAGTTCTTGATATATGATTTTGTGGGTAGGTCTTGAATTCTCTTTGAAAGAGGTAACATTATAAATGAGACCAGAAACGTATAGAACATTAGTGAGAGCTTGTACACGTACGATTCATACCCATCCAAAGGAGTGTATACAGTTTGTACGAGAATATATCAATTAAACGGTGATTTCAAGGAGCCATGTTTGTATTTGTTCCTTGCTAGACATTCCTGCATCAATACCCCGTGTGGTGTCACCTTTAAAACGTACTGGTCATACACTTTCAAATGTGCGTGTAACATTTTTTTTGAATCAGCCCTCGTACATTTAATCACCAAATAATAGTTCATGCATTTAAAAAATGTCATAAATATGCAAAAATTGTGTTATATTTGACATATTTTTTCATATATGTGGTCTGTTATTTGGTGATTACATATGCATCACGTAGCAGCCCACAGCATTAGTTAACTTAAAAAATATTTCATTTGTAAAACATAGAACTTGTTACTACGACTGTAGCAAAACATGAATTTTTCAGATTTGACATCAAATTATTCCAAAAAAATTTAAGAGTAAAATTTTTTTTTGTTTGGGTAAAATGGGATTACACACAATGTGTACAAGTGGTACAATGTTTGGTAAAAATATAAAATAATATATTTTTTTTGGGATCCAACAGCTTTGTAAAATATTGTAAACTCCTCAAGGTCATATCCGGTCATAAGGAAGCATTGTGACGGCGATAGAAAAAACAGCATAAACAAGATTTGCAAGTCTTACGTTTCCTCACAATTTCAAGCTGTGATTATAGGTTTTCAATGCATCAAACTGTTCAGAAGGGAATACATCGTTGTCGCTATAGTTTAAAACACGGTTTTTTTTTTTAGAAAAAAAAAATCTTAAACAACGAGCTGCTTACAGCCATTTTTGCTGAATTTCACACTTTTCAACTACCACATTTATGTTTCAATAACCAAATTTACGAAAGAGGAAAAAAATATCAACTTTAGATTCTGGCCTGGGAAAAATATTCACATTAAAATAAGGCATAGTATTTTTAATTTTTGAATAGACACAACTGCATACAATGAGACCCATATGATAGCAATCGAGGGCCCTTAAGGCTGTTGCCTGGCTTGAAAGCAGTGAGAACTGGGTATAATGAAATACCAACTGGCTTTTGCTACTTGGGTTGTTAATGAAATCCTGTTTTTTGCGTTCCTGTTCAAGATAGATACATGCTACCCGGTACTTTCCGAGAAGAAAAATACGCACTTTTTTGCTATCGAAGCCTTTCGTAACTTTAATGTATATCGTTTTTCCTGTAAAGATTAGAGAATTTTATGATAATGTAAAAAATTACAGAAAAATAATTTAATTTTTGCGTCGATACAGAGATTGAGAGAATAATTTATTTTGTTTCAAGTTTATAGATTTAAAAGTGGCTTCACAAAAAACGAATTTCATTAACATGTATTTCCCTATACAGAATTCTCGCTGTTTTCAAACCAGGCAACAGCCTTAAGTCTAGGCTTCGCTCGTTTTGCAGAAATTCTTTATTTTCACGTCATAATTTCGGATTCACAGTGCTCACTGACAATGCACGATAAAATAAAATTTACATATTACGAGTTGTTTAATCATTTTGTGCGTAATTTTAATTTTGTGTTATCTGCTTGCTGTAAAATGTCGATAACATATTTATACCCCCACCGGGAATCGAGCCCGGTTAGCCTAGGCGGGAGGCCAGTTGTCTCACCACTACACCACCGCGGCCCCAGTAAAACCCGAGTTTTTTACAATAAGCTGATAACACACAATTAAAATTACCCACAAAAATATTAAACCACACGCAAAATTTTAATTTTGTAAAATGGTACATACGAAACTATGACGCGGAAACGAAGAATTTCTGCGAAAAGGGTGGAGCAGAGCCTGAAGTGGCTCATCGACAGATCTGGTACCCAAGCGAAAAGGACTTCACCCTCGCACGTAGAGTTACGTGCCCGACACCAGACGTATCACGCTTC
>NQII01004006.1:200836-247924 GCA_002778355.1 Clitarchus hookeri
GGGGGGGGGGGAATTTTTGCCTCCCCGGACTGTGAGAAAATTCCCCGCTGCAAATAGCACGCCGTGTCTGGATCTTTAATCCTGGGAGGGTCGCGCGGACAGACCCTGGCATTCGTGCGGATAATAACTGTGGAGAGGGGCGGCGATGTAAGCCGTCGGCAGCTCCGAAGGTAAACAACGCCTCCCCCCAGAGGAAAACTCACATTATGGACGTCTGAAATACGACTGCACACTCGGTCCACCGTACAAACATTTCAATGGTTCAATTACAAAACGCCATCGCCTCGTAAAACTTTCAAACGTTCGCCCGGGCAGTTTTTTTTTTAACGTCTCCAATTATTCAACTTTTTACAAGAAACTAATGTTTAGTGGGGTCGCGGTGGTGTTGTGGGGAGACTACTCACCTCCCACCTAAGCGAACCGGGCTCGATTCCCTGTGGTGGCTCCCGGATTTTTCGCATGTGGGAGTTGTGCGGGACGATGCCGCTGGTCGGCGAGTTTTTTCGGGGATCTCCCTTTTCCCCCACCCTAGCATTCCAACGCTGCTCCACACTGATCTCACTTCACCCTCATCAGCTCTCAAGACCTCGATGTAAAGAGCCGCCAAAATATCTCCACTCCACTAGTAACTAATAAAGTAATTTAGCAATGATGAACAATTTTTTTTTAATAACAGCAAACTTCAGCATTTAAATAAGCACGTTCTCAAAAAATGTTGTTTGAAGAAATGTAGGGGTATTAAATATGTCGTTATTCTAGACGTATTTTTTTTAACACATGGCTGTTTGCAAATTTTGTATTCGTTTTGCGTTTTGCCACAAGTTTAAGGGAATAAGTCGCTCATTGAATTATTTTTCGCGTGTTATAAAGTTTATATGATAATTTGTGGAAGAAAATATAGGAAACCGTATGAAAATTATTACCACAAATTTTTTAATTGAACAGATTTTTTGGAGATATGTGAAAACGTTGAACTCATTAACTTGAACATTTCCCTACAGTTGACTTTTTTTTTTTTTTAGAAAATATTGCTGATGTGGTTGAGTCACTGTGCCTCGTCTCACGACAATTGCAGCATTATTACTGGCGTAAAAACCACGCAATTAATTTGCAAGTTCATGAATTAAATTTTTTTATAGTTTTTTCCTTGCTGACGCGAGCACATAGTCTTAATTTTTCCTTTGTTAATAATATAAACAATTATATCCAAATATTTTAATGTAGTTCAGTACCAGCGAATTATTTAAATAAAAGATAATCAAGAAAAATTATTGTTTTAAGAAATGTATTTAATAGCAGCCGTTGGTTTTCTTCTACGGACGTCGTCAAAAACCTTTGAACGGGAAGTATTGATACAAGGTCTAACTTAATACGTATTCTGTTACGATTATATGTTATCATCAGTTGCATATATTTAGTTAAATGTCTTCAGACCTTATCAACGTCGTAATGCCACTTTAAAATTACAAGGGCATTATTGTGAAGAACAATTTTTTAGACGTAAAACTTCTCGCTTTTTCTGCTAAATAAAATCAAAAAAATATTTTGTGGCCGTACATCGACAATTTAATTTTTTTTGTAGGAAATATTTGCATATTGACTACAAAATTGTGTTTTATCTTCTTATAAGTACACAGTTTCGGTAATGAATATTTTTAAAATCTGCGAAAATAATTTATTTAAGAAAAAAATATTTGGTAATTTTTGTATTGGCAATTTTTTCCCATATAATTATAATTATAAAAAATCTTCACCTATTTTAATTTACTCTGCATAAATATACATAAATTCATTCATACTTTATTACCTATGAACGAAACAGACATATTTTGTATCTTTCCGATTTAAGAAGAATATACATATCCCCATTTCATTTGGAAGCACAGTTCACGCCAGAATAATACATATGGATGGCGGTCTTCAGAATTTAATTATTTTAATTTGACATACAAACAAGACGTTCATCTGTTTCCTGGAAAATTTACATACATAATTGAACTAAACATACGGTTTTCTGCAAGTGATCATTCTTTTTAAAAATGATGATTGGAAGATAGAGTATTTCAATGTAAAAACGTTTCCCCCAGAATTTTTTATATCACTTTTAGTTAAAAGGATATTCAGTACATTGTTATGAAGTATGATCAGGCCTTAGCTGGATGGCCTGCCTGATCACACCGTCAAACATAAATCCAAGACCCGAGCCATGATAACAGAAATATCTGGCGAAAGGCAAAGCAGAATCCCCTTCCACTGGCAAGTAAACGGGGCCGAACGCTTACACAACGCAACCGATATAGGACAATGGAACCCTAAGAACGGCTTCTTTTGGTCATCGGGCCATCGGCTCAAGAGGACGTCTGGAGATGGGTGTCCGGCCGTTGCTAACCACCGTCTTAATCACCATACGGCAACGTGAATAAGGTGGACTCTCAAATTAAGTTATAATCAAATAGTGGCGTGGTATTATAGGTTATTATTATTAATTAGCCAACATTCTGTTTACGAATTTATAGCTCTCCCAAGTAATATTTGCAATTAAATAGGTATTGTATGTATATTCTGAAATTAAATTTACCCTCATCTTACACTGTTGTGCTCTAACTAACTGAGTTATTTGGTTTTACGGACTTATAGCCCATTTAAGGTATGAAAGAATCATAAATCATATTATAACAACATGCTACTTGAAGAACGAAAGTATTACGGTAATCTTAATATTAAAAATTAAACAAGTAGTACCAACATAAACGAAGTTTTCGTTATTACAAATGGCCACTACAAAACAGTCCGTATTACACAACCGGGTGACGTGGTGGAGTGGTAAATCACTGGACTCGTGATCAAAAGGACTTAGATGCGATTCCCGGTCCAGCCATTGTTATTTCGGAATTTTATGGTTTCCCGAAATCACTCAGATGAATACTGGGATGTTTCTTTACCAAAGGCCATGGCCGATTTCTTTCCCGTTCCTTCTTCACAGAGCAACTTGCCCTATCTCTACTCACCTCGCTGTCGATGTGACGTTAAGCTTTGCCTGCCTTAAGTGTATAAAATCTCTAATTTTTTTAATTGTTAAATCATAATTTAAATGCCTGTTACTGAATAAACTTTTCAAATATTCTTTAAGCATTTGTATAGCTCACGCATTTTATTTTGAAATAATGTAGTATTAATTATAGAGATTCAGAGACTGCCACTGTAATGACGAAAGTATACCATCATATACTATATAGTTTTTTTGTAGGTAACTGTTGACGTACGTTAGTCTAGTGCAGTTAGCACGTAAGAATTATTACATAAGGTCTTACATATTCGTAGTAGGCATTTTGAATGAACTTGCGGTATTGTTTATGTCTTACCGCAAAAGAATCAAGCAATCTGGAGAGAATTGTTCCTTTAAGCCAACGATACAATTGAAAATTGAATTTAAATAAATTACAACTTACATTGTGCAGAGCGTTGAAGTCCTCCTTTTTAATATAACGCAAGTACTCCTGGCGTTTCTTCGCAGTCGAGAGATGAAGAGCTCCAGACTAAATGTGACTCCTCAGGACTTCAACCACCTCTTTCATACCCATTCTCAGGGTTAGTTCAATCCAAAAGTGGAGGTGGGGAACCCATCGGATTTTTCACTAAACCCCACGGTTTTCGAGGAAGTTGTAGAATCACTGAATAATTTCAAAGTTTATGCGTGATTTATAATTATGCTGATTAATAATCCGTCTTTGGGAATCCAATGGAGCTTCGCCGTCACGTACTTGTATCTATATAACGTCGTGATTGAAACCCCTACTTTGTTATGGCAGCATTTGGTGGCAGTGACGGGTTCTGCACTGGTGCAAAATGTTTCTACAGTTACACGTTATACTGTATGTCTTTGGATTTATTAAAAAGACGTTTTTGTAATATTTACGATAAACATGTGTTTTTGCTCCGCCTTCAAAAGTGCGCACCTCCCTTACGATGAATTTTCAGCCCTGGCTAGAATACGCGTTTTAAAATTATTTCCTCGTAATTAATATGCTGGCGGAGTTTGTCGATTTTGTTCCTACACATCCAGATATCTCAACGTTTTTAGTTAATTGACTTTTACAGTAATATGCCGTCAAAATTGGACTTGAGTTTTACACATCCCATTGTCACGTGTTGTGAAACGTGCTTTAATTTACTTGTAGTGCTATAAAAATAATCTGGGTAACTTGTTTACAAATAATTTATTCGCAAAAATACAAAAGAAAAACAATTTAATGAAGGAGATAGGAGGTACCAGCCTGCATGTGGAGGAGGGGTACTGCACAAACGAATCCCCCTCCTTTTTCTATTGTCACCAGTAGACACCTGCTGGTGGCAAAGAAACACAGTGGAACAAAAGATAGTTTGCAATGCTTGGGGGATGGTAGAGGAGATCAAGATAAACAACATTTGTACGTACCGAAAGTCATGTCCTTCTACCGTTTAGGAACCTGTACCTAGGCCACCTCGATCTCTCGATCTCACTTCGATGGATTCCTTTCTGTGGGGGGAGACGAAACGTTTTGTTTACTCAACTCCTGTAGATACTGCACACGATTCGGTTGCCCGTGTTGCTCCAGCTTCAATGGTCATCTCGGAAACACCTGGAATATTTGAACGTACCAGAAGATCACTGGTACGCAGGTGTCACCTCTGCATTGAAGTCAATTGCGTGAAATTTCAACAACTTCTACAAGTGCATCATGTCAACTCTCCTTTGGATGGAAAATGTACTTAGAACGTACATATGCGACCCACCCTAGCAGCAAAAATGTCTAAGTACATGACTTATGGTGCATACAAATATTGTTCATCTTGACCTCCTCTATCATCCCCCAAACGTTGTGAACGACCTTTTGTTCCAACCTGTATGTGTATACCTCGTGTACCGCAGAATTGTACTGTATGTAAGAGTGGGTTCACAATCAAAAATATAGACACAGAACATTGAAAATAAGGTGGAACATTCACAAGAACAAAGACCTTTTGCGGAATTTGTTCACAATTGATTACTTTAGTATGATTTTTAAGCAATGATATTTTGCAACTAGTATAATGTCAGATGGCAGTGTTGGTAAATAATGTTTTAATTTTTTTGGCAGTCTTTACCGATATTACGTGGATTTTAATTTGACATTGTGTTGAAAATAACAAGTAATTTAAAAGCGTTGGAATATTTAATCCTCCTTAAAATCTTTGCAGTTGCGATCGTAAAGATGTTATGTCAGGACCTCTCATGCACACTACATGTTATGCTCAGTTCTGAATCAATAGGTTAGCAAAAATGGTGGTCAATTATTGTGCAAACGACCTATTTTCTATGGTTACTGTTACGCTTCCAATTGTGAGCCAAGCTTAATTTCGTGGTAGTGCTCCGTAACGATAACAAATACTGCCGCTCCATGGAGCGTGACGTCATGTTAGCATTAAATGAAAACTACTAAACCGATTTAAGTCAGAAAAAAATTATTTGTGCATTATATGCTAGCTTTAATGACCATACAAAAGCAAATAGACTGTTAACACCTAGTTTGCAAAACAACCACGGTTCATCGCCAAGTTAAAATTTTAGGTTTTTACGCGAATAGGTAAAAATTTCTTGCCCAACACCAACAGCAGACTACGACGATGTTTCAATTCTGCATAATGATGAGTTCATACCGAGACAGTTATTAATTTGGTTCGTTTACGATCTGCTTTGCTTTACAAGGCGTAACTGCAGAAACTGTTGGTGGTTTCTCGAATTTTGTCTCTTTCCATCGTCCTCATAATTCGCCTGGACTTCTGCAGTGCATCTTAATAATGTTGATGTAACTTTGCTGTTCATGGTGCCAGAATACTCACGTGAGAAGAACATTCCTGCAGCCAGAGAGAAACATCCGCAAGCTTAGGGCATGTTTAATAATGTGTTATTTTGTTCCCGTTAGTGCCTCATAAAAAAACTATGTATTTGTTAGCAACTTCTATTTCTCAATTTTATGCTTGAAAGTAACCAACGTTTAATTTCCTTGTAACTAATCGTTATCTTAAAAATCAAAATGGGTTCCGATTAATGAACTAATTGGAACATTTAAAATAAACATGGTTGTCATTCTTGGTTGTTATGTGGTTATGTATGTTATCTTGGCAGGAGGTTTTTTTTGGTAATTTGAGAATATGTTGATAACATGAATAGGCCTCGATTATCCAGGGACATAAATGAGGATTTGCGGAACTTAATTTGGCCAAGTAAACTTTTCAGAATTTGCATGAAAACAGATTTTAGATGTTCATAGAAAATAATAATTTTACTTTGGATAAGATAGGTAACAGTGTACAATAGCTTCAAAATATTTTAGCTTATGGTAATGATATGTAACAATTAAGTGCATTTCCTTTAGATGTTTTATTGAATACACTAACGCAAAGAGATATATTTCAAAGCAAATAACACAACTTAAGACATGTTACTTTTTACTATTTCGAATATTATGTGATTACTATGAAGGTGTGGACATTGACATTTCAGGGCTATTATATAGAATCTATGACGTCAGCAGAAACAAAATAAACTGACGAAATATGTTTAAACCTCAATGTGTGATGCGAAAAACCAAAAAAAAATGCGTATTTAAACACCTCCATATTTCATGTATGTTATGTGACCAATCCGAGCCCATCATATGAGTAACGACTCTCTACACAGGGAAGATATTATCACGGTATGGATCAGCAAACTACAACATTTTAAGATACAGTGTTGTATCTGGTTTACGAACAAATAGGCCATTGAGACTTGGAATATACGAGGGCAGGTCGGGTTACACTCTTATATTTCGTGCTCTTCTCAGATTTCAATCCTCCTCCGCAAACCCAATCCTCTTACGATGCTGCTCCATACTAACCTCGCTTCACCCTCGTCAGCTCGCAAGACCTCGATGTTAAGAGCCGTCCAAATCTCTTCACTTAATCACTAAAGTTACAAACTTCCTGAGGTCATTCGCTATGGAAAATAGGTTGTGTAACATAACATTACAAATGACCTAACGTGAATATTAAGGAGAGACAGTCTTGAAAATTCTAAAATAGAATAAGTGGTTTTGCACAATGTCAGAATTCACGTGAGCTGAAAAAAAAATTGTGATTTGTTAGCATGATTTTATATTTACAATCTGTGATCATTTAGATTGTAATTACACTTCCGGTCACTGGGAATATCATTTTATTAGGCAACAAAATTGAATTAAACGATTATTATGACGTAATTATCATGTGTACATTTAAGGAACACTAAATTTTGCCCCGGTGTAACACTCTAGCGCGAACGGTTCTGGAGAAA
Source organism: Clitarchus hookeri (assembly GCA_002778355.1). Lineage (NCBI taxonomy): Eukaryota > Metazoa > Arthropoda > Insecta > Phasmatodea > Phasmatidae > Clitarchus > Clitarchus hookeri. The sequence continues at coordinate 208,170 of NQII01004006.1, forward strand.
ACCGTAAGTGTACTAGGCACTGTGCGGTACTGATACCAATCGGCTATTGCCACAACTGTCTTCTCCTGTACTTGTTTTGGTAGTGTACGAGTCTTCTCCTGTACTTGTTTTGGTAGTGTACGAGTCTTCTCCTGTACTTGTTTTGGTAGTGTACGAGTCTTCTCCTGTACTTGTTTTGGTAGTGTACGAGTCTTCTCCTGTACTTGTTTTGGTAGTGTACGAGTCTTCTCCTGTACTTGTTTTGGTAGTGTACGAGTCTTCTCCTGTACTTGTTTTGGTAGTGTACGAGTCTTCTCCTGTACTTGTTTTGGTAGTGTACGAGTCTTCTCCTGTACTTGTTTTGGTAATATATGAGTCATGGTGGCTGACAAAGTAACGCGAGAGTAGCGGTTTTTAATGTGTTTTTTATTTCTGAATGCATCGTAAGTTTTGCCTCACCTTTTTTGCCGTTTAATGAGTGCATTACGTTTGGTTAGTATTCATAAACCATGCATGTATTTTTAGAATATACAGTTGACATGCAACGTATCGGTTTTAAGATTAACGGTATTTGTTCGGAGAAAATCACGTGGCACCGTAAAACGATGTAGGGCAAAGTGAAAGAGGTTATTCCACTTTGTCCCACGGAAATGCACTGGCAATTAAAAAAAAAAATCACATAAAAATCATACCGTTATTTAAGATACAGGATTAATTTTGGAATCCGTCTTAGGTTTCATAGTAACCTTACGATGCAGAGGAGCATATTGTTTAATTATTGAACAGCTATTAATTAATTTTAGAATAATTTGATTATTTAGTTTTTAAGTTAGCAGTATAGTGCGCAACTACATTAGGAAATCTCAACACAAATGGTTAGTTAACTAGCTTATACTTCCAGAAGAAGCATTTGTAACTAGTGAGATTACAAATAAACTGATAACAGATTAAGTTTTCCAAGGCAGTGAAATTTCACAGTACGTAGAACCCACAGCGGAGATGAAATCTTGTCCCAGTTGAGTGTGTCCACCTCAAGGAAGCCACCATCTCTCTACTTCAGAATACAGCTACAAAATACTACAAAATACTTTACCACTCGCACAAGTAGGTCTGAAGAACACAATTGACAACGAAATTAACGTCTAAGATTTACAAAAACCAGAGAAATACTGCTATCCTAAATTCGGGTCCATATATTCGCAACGTATATGCAAAAAAATCCCAGCGACGAAGTTGCAAAGTAAGTTATTCAAACAAATCCCATCAATAAATTTAAAAAAATAAAAATAAATTCAAACAAAAACTAAATACTACAAAACAATGGGATCACGAAAAACATATCGAAAACAATGGTCAATTAAAATGAGGACGTATACAGCCGAATGTTTGTAGGGGAATGGCATAAGAGAAAACCAGAAGAGGAATGCATGAAATATAAAATGTTTCCGAATGGTCTCAAGTAGCAATCACAGTGTTTTACGGCGAAGAGCAATTTAATTTTTGTGCGTGGTTTCTGAAAATTATATTTTATATTGTTATTTCAATGTTACAGATATTTAAATACATATTATGTGCATTAATAGAATATTTCGAATTAAATACCATGCTTCCTCTTATAGTAAATATGTAGGGCTTATTTTACCCATTTACTTGAAATAAATACACTTATTTTTATATTGCTTCACTTTACGCCACCTCTTACATCACTATGCGAAACCACTGGGCCAAAGAGAAATGAGAAATTTTTTTTTACCGTTGCGTTATGTTCTTTTATTATAGTTATTGCAATGTGACTTATTTTTTCGCAGAAACGTAAATAAATTTATCCACACATTTAATAAAATGATAACAAAATTTAACAATATATTGTAAGAAAAAAAATTACTCTACCCCACTCTCCCTATTAGTTTCTGACGTTTTGCAAATAACTTATTTAATTCCAAATTTTTTATTCCGTATCTATCTCTCCTTTAATAATCACATCAAAAGTCATACATTGCATTTTATTTCTACCTCAGTTTCCATGACAAATTATCCCACAAATTTTTTCCCTGGATTTCAAGATAAAACTGTATGTTAATGTGTGAGTTAAAGAGGTTGAGAATTTGTTTTTGTAGTCGGAATTCCGTATGAAGAATCCCTCTGAAACAACGGTGCAAAACATTCCCAATTATTATGAAGTTTATTTTTCAATACAACATCTTTATTTACCGGATATTACTTCATTGAAAACAATCATCGCTATTAAAAAAAATAATTTAACATACGATTTATAATGGTTTCACTTATGAAACTGTAATGACAGTTGATATTAAATTCTTTTTATAATTTTCGCAATAGTAGTTATTTCCAGTATTTAAGTCTGAGCAACAATGATTAATGATATGTTTGAAGGGGTTCACCTATCTGCCCTTGAACTGCAAGTGTCTTTGAAATGGGCGACATGTTTTTCACGACGCCCGATGTGTTGATCTACGAAAAGAGGGCCAACTTCAGGCTATACCCGTCGATTACTTTCAAGCTGTCTCACACCACAAACACCATTTTGATATACTCTAACGTAGCTAAACACGGTTTTTTAAAAGCGCTGTATTTCAAAATATTCAAGTCAGATACACACAAGAGTTATGGGAAGACCTGTATTTAAACTTCTCACAAACTTTCGGCAAATAAGATGACAGGGTCGCCGTTAAGAGACTCATAGGTGCATGCAGCATGGCGAGAACACTGCTCCCGCCAAGGCGAACCGGCTTCAATCCCCGGCCGGGTAACTCCGGATTTTCGCAAGTGGGAATCGTGCTGGACGATGGCGCTGGTCGGGGTGTTTTCTCGGGGATCTCCCGTTTCCCCCACCCCTTCATTCCGGCGCTGCTCCATACTCAACTCGCTTCCCCCTCAACGGCTCTCAAGTACTCGTTGTTAAGAGCCGCTTAAATATCTTTACTCACTCACTCACGAGGACACTGCACGCCAGTTCAGAGCCTTGCCCGTAGCGGCGATAGTGAATTTGATACGCGTGGCAGTGTCACCCTTATCGCTCCCGCGCTTCTCTGCCTCGAACGCGAAATACAGCTATAGGTACGCCGACCACTTAAACGGTACCTTGTATTAAATTCTATAAAAACCTGCAAAAATAATTTAATTAATAAACTCAGAAAAGGCAGAATACGTCCGGATCGTTAAAAAGAATGGAAATGGAAGAGGAAGTGTTAAATAAGAGCCCTTACATTTAATGTGATTTGAAAACACGACAACGCAATTTGTGCATTAATTTTAATCCCGCCTATGCCCTTTATTCAGTTGGTCAGGAGGGTGACAGTTATCCATCCATCCTTTAGTGTAGGGGAGGTTACAAAGGCCTCTCTGTGCCAACAAGCGGGATTCCACTCCACCGACGATTAAGTAGGAGGGACGACAAAAGGGGTTGTCGGGCGAGGTGAAGTTACAGAGAAGACAACTATACAGAAGCCACAAGGCATTTCGGCATCTCTGACGAAAACGTCATGTTTGCCTAGGTCTGCGAGACCCGTACGATTATCGAATTGTCCCTTTAAGAAGCGATGCTTTAAATATATTTGGCTACCAAAAAATTCGTTATTTTACTTGCCTGTAAAACACTTTGCGGCACGTTGAAAATATTCTTAACATCCTCCACGTTAAATAACAGAAAAAAATTGTTAGCTGTTTTTAAATAATTACCTATTAGATTTATAGCATTTCCGTTCTTTTTGACATTCATACAAAACAAAACAAAAAAAATATATAAAATTTAACAACTGAATCCAAAACCTTTGATTTTTAATTTTTTAAATCATTGTAGGCAAGAATGTTTTTATTTTTACTTGTGTTACACTAAAATAGTAAAACTGAGATTACTTAATCCAAAAAATGTTAAATCACAAATAAATTGAATTTTCTTAATATGACATTACAAGGAAAATTTCAAATAATATCCACCCGTTGAAGTAATACATATACAGGATGAATCCCCTAAAATTTTCACTACATATATTTCTGAAATTAAAGGTGCTATTGATGTGCTTGTTTCATACAATTGAAGTTTAAGACAAAAATTCAAAATAGCAACCCTGCCGCAGATTTTAATAAGCTTCAAAAATTTTTGCAGTGTAAGTTTTAGATGATTCACCTGGTGTGTGTATATACTGTATATGTAGATATTTAAATATATATATATATAACACATTTATGTAGACATATTTATGTAGCTATCGCCCAACATAAATCTACGCATCTTGAAATTGCATAGCGCAATAGATTTTATGTAATGGCAGTTTCTGTGAATGTCAGAAAAATGGATAAGTCGAATGAAAATGTATATGAAAATATAAATCTTGTAATATCGTCTGGTTTCATTGATTTTTAAGTAATAGCATTGAATTATTTTTTTGACTATGTTATCCATAGATTTCCAGTTTATTTACACATTAAACATGGAAGTCGCTACCATCACTCACGAACAGAAGTTCAAGGTTAAATTAGGGACTGTCAAAAACCAAAAAATTATATTCAAGTTCACCGGTAGCAAAAACGTTGCCCCAAAACGCAGTAAAACTGAAGTCCTTCCGGCGAACTTTTCAAATGAATGTAACTTTGACCTCATGATGGACAAAGAAGCGGTGAGTTAAACCGCATCGGAACAAGATCAGTTCTGTCCAATAATCCGCCCTAAAGTGTATCTTCAAATTTTATTATCGTCGTACAATTTTTCTGTAAAAAAAAAACAGTAGACTATTAAAAGTTTCTCAAAGTTGACAATAACCTAAAAAAAAGAATTAAGATTATTCTAAATTATATTTTGCGCCATAAACACTTTCAAATTGTACAACAAGAAATTATCTTTAGTATCACCAAAATGCCATAACGTAATTTTTTGTTATCTCATTGGACTTGTCTTTAGAGCCATTTAAAATGTACAAAATGTTTAAAATGTAAAACCGCCATAAGTTTAGCCCTTTTTGCAGGAAATTCAAGTGTCGTATTCCAAAGAAAATGATTCGTTTCATTCCTGCTATTTAAATGCGCATTTGAACTGTAATTAAACTTTATATTTAAGTTTTTATATACAATTTCTTTGCTGTGAATTTAGTATATTTAAATTATCATAATTGCGTTAAAAATCCTAGTGCTATTTTTACATTTATTTTTTTTAATCTAAGTGTTACAAACAGTAGGTAAATAGTTTCAGTTCTGGAAATAAAATTTGCTGCTCTGCTTTTAAAAATCTTAGAATTTCTGGACGATAGATTTATTCAAACATATTCTTTGAGTAAATTTGTGCCTATCTTTGTATTCTTTTATGTGACCTGTAAGGATATTCTTTCAGTAAACTTTGTGAAAACAACAATCAGTAATAATACCGTATGAAGATAGTAAAAACTTTAAAATATAAGATGTTTCTCAAATTTCGCCAAAAAGTTAAATATAAAGGTGAAAACACTGTTTTACATAAAGAATTATTTTGTACAACCTCTAATTATTTTTTTTTTATAAAATGTTGTTGTTGTGGTGGAATCTTGTCTTTATTCCTAAAGTTTACATTTCTCTAAAATGTATGAAGTCTACATCTCTCTAAATGGTAAATCACTTGGAATTTGCAAATACCCACTAAATTTTTCTTGAATACCTCATGTTATTTTTATATGGGAGTGGCACATACAATACTAAAATTTTAAATTATTTTATTAACAATAAATATGTAAAACTTTACATTAGACATTAAATGTTACCTGTATATTATAACATTAAATTTTATGGTGAAAAAAGCTGTTATCAATAAAATTAAATAAACGTAAATTATAACTCATTGTTTTTTATTTGAAAGTTAGAAATATATTTTGAATTTCACCTCAGCTTCCTCCGAGCAAGAATAACTTTAGGGAGACCAACCACAAAGACTCCAATATTATGGTAAGATTTATTTATTTCTCACTAAAAAAATTCTTTAATTATAATAATTTTTCACCTGTATTGCAAGATGATAAAATATAACTACGAGAGTGCCGCGCCGCCTGCGTGGCGACTCCGTAGTTCGACGATACATGCAGTCGCATTTTCGCATGGGCCTTAATATGTCCCTGGATGAGACAAACGTGTACCCTTTTGTGCAATTTAGTTAACTGGTTAACTGTGTTTTGTATGCGGTTTTTGCGGAGTTGGAGTATTATTACAAAAGAAACTCAGGAAGAAGTATTGAATATTCAATATCACTAGTTTTGCGTCACGTGTAACTTGACATGTCCGATGCCTCTGTAGGTGCACGTACTTTTCAATGACTTTAAGGACACAATAAACTAAACCCAACCAGTTCTTTGCTCTGTAGTAAAGAGCGTAAATTTATAATAACTATGTTTATATTTAAGGTTCTAAAGAAAAAAATCGCATACAGAACAATTAGTTTATATTGGTATCAGTAATAAAGTTTAGCAATAGTTTTATTGGTGCCAAAAACCAAACGTGTTTCCTAAAAAAAAATCTTTTTTTGTCTCGGTATGTCCACCAGTTCCACGATGTAAATGAATATGCAGTACAACTCTAATTAAACCCGGTTTTACCACAACTCATTTGACGTTATCGGTGCTGAGTGCAAGAAATTGTCTTATTTTATATTTGAGCTAAATACCATTTAAACAAATTATATTTGTTACCCTAAAAATCTCTAAGATTTCAGCCACAGAAAAATTTTACCCTTCAAATAATTGAATTGAAAAAAAAAACTATTATCTCATTTAAATCTGCTATGCAGTGATAGTCATTATTTGTATTTCAAAAATAGGCAATCGTTATTTTACACGTAATGGAGCAGAAATATTGGGTTGTAATGTTATTTTTGCGGAATGCCATTGCAAAATACACATGGATAGTATGTGCTGCAAATATAAAATTATGTTCCCTCTCTTACGTTATAAGTGCTAGGGCTTACGATGTTCTATTTTAATATATTTTTCTTTGTTTATTGAATACTAATTGAATGATAATATTTTTGTAGTTTAAGCTATCTTGTAATTAAAAATTCTCTTTTACTGTGTATGTTTTTCGCAAGCTACGAGACACTGCAAGGCGTGTCGTAAGACAGTTCTGTTGCAAACGTGAAATGACTATACAAACACCTTGAAGTTCACCCTATCAATTTGGCATGCCGAATATCAGATTATATAACAATGTTTAACGAAACTCTTTTACAACTGAGTAGGAATGTGGCGTCCTTCAAGCTTGTACATAGCGATGAGCGATATTCAAACCAGGTGAACTCTGAAGGAGGACTGCGCATATCAGCCGTGGGAAATCAGGGGAGGGGCTCAGCAGTTACACGGTCCGCCTCTCACAAGGCGAATCGGGTTCCCCTTCAGCCGAGATTCTCCCGGATTTTCGCATGTGGGAATTCTGCCGGACGATGCCGGTGGTAGGCGGGTTTTCAAGGGAATCTCCCGTTCCCCCCGCCCTTACATTCCAGCGCTGCTCCATACTCACCTCATTCACCCTCGTCGGCTCTCAATACCTCGCTGTTAAAAGCCCCCCAATTCTCTTCACTCACTCATATATCAGCCATGTTAAAATGGCGGGAGCATTTTAAGGAAGGTGAAAACGAAATGTTGGCACCCAGAAAAATTTGTTAAATGCCACTGACTTGCGAGTTCACGTAAGGAGTGAAATGCGGTAAAGATAAATAACTTATTGAATAATGTTTTTTTTTTCTTAATGACGTTGCTATGCCAGACGTGGCATGACAGACTATGTAAATTTTGATAATATTGGTGTGATGTCTCTAGACCATAGTCCATGCAGACCATCTCTGAAGACCTCACTGTTAAGAGCTACCAAAATCTCTTCACTCTTTACTCCATGCAGCCCAGACATTGCACCCTGCGATTTCGAGAATCTTCCAACTCTAAATATTTATTCACATTTATGTCAATCACACCGAAAAGGCAAAACAAAGAGAAGCTATACTTGTTTGCATGTATAGGCTGTTCACGGTAAAGTGACCATTTTTCAAGCCCTGGTTACTTTTTTCAGGCAATTTATATCCTTCCGCCGCTTATTAATATAAACAATACCACATGAGTAATAAACACAGTGTATTCATTTCACCATACTAAAAGCCAAAAGTCCAAAACCACAATGAAATGTAGCCCCGTCTTCAGTAGCCAGTATTCAGTCGCCTGCATTTTTTTCCAGTCTTTATTTGATTCCCAAATCCCTTATCCGGAAAACTACTTAAATATACTACGCTTAATTTGTCGTGAAAGTACCAAGTCATAGTTATCTGAAATGTTATGCCACACTTAATTGAAAATTACAGGCAATGAACAACACATTTCCTAGTCCTGTCCAGGAAATCCACTAACTTCATGTAGCAAAACTAGATGTACCATACAGCACAGGCCCAATGCTACCCAGATTCCACGTAACTGGCAGGGGAGTATCTACCTTATGAACGGACAGAAAAATTGGAACCAAGGTTCGTAAATTAGGGAGAAATTTGGAATACTTTGAATTCAGACCACTTCAGGAACCAGACAGGAAAATCAATGTGAAATAATATCCAACATACACTGGAGAGCCAAAAAAACTGGTATAGGCGTGCGTATGCAAATAACAGAGGTATGGAACCTATCAGAGTAACGCGATGAGGTCGGCAGCGCCTATATAAGACAACAAGCGTCTGGCAAAGTTGCTAGATCGGTAACAGCTGCTACAATAGCAGGTTATCAATATTTAAGTGAGTTTGAACGTGGTGTTTTAGTCAGCGCACGAGAGACGGGACATAGTATCTTCGTGGTGCCGATAAAATTTGTATTTTAGTGTACGACCATTTCACGAGTGTACCATGAATATCGGGAATCTGGTATAACATCAAATCTTCGATATGGCTGCGGCTGGAAAAAGATCGTGAACGAATGGGACAAACGACGACTGACCAGAATCATTAAACGTGACAGACGTGCAACCCTTTCTCAAATTCGCGCAGATTTTAATGCTGGGGCATCAAAAAGTGCCAGTGTGCAAACTATTCAACGGACCATCATTGATATTGACTTTAGGAGCCGAAGGCCTACTCGTGAACCATTGTTGACAGCACGACACAAAGCTTTACGCCTCGCCTGGGCCCACCAACACCGCCATTGGACTGTTGATGACTGGAAACACTTTGCCTGGTCTGACGAGTCTCGTTTCCAATTGTATCGGGCGGATGGACGTGTACGGGTATGCAGACATCCTCATGAATCCATGGACCCTACATGTCAACAGGGGACTGTTCAAGCTGGTGGAGGCTCTGTCATGGTATGGGGTGTGTGCAGTTGGCGTGAAATGAGACCCCTTATACGTCTAGATATGACTCTGACAGGTGACAGATACGTAAGCATCCTGTCCGATCACCTTTACCCATTCTCGTTCATTGTGCATTCCAACGGACGTGGACAATTCCAGCAGGACAATGCGACACCCCACAAGTCGAGACTCTTCTGACTTTAGACACTTCCATTGGCCATCTAAATCACCAGACATGAACATTATTGAGCATATCTGGGATGCCTTGCAACGTGCTGTTCAGAAAAGATCTCCACCTCGTCGCAGTCCTATGGATATGTGGACTGCCCTGCAGGATTCATGGTGTGAATTGCATCCTGCATACCTTCAGACATCAGTCAAGTCCATGCCACGTCGTCTTGTAGCAGTTCTGCGTGCTCGCGGGGGCCCTACACGATATTAGGCAGGTGTACGTATTGTTTTGGCCTTTTCAGTGTCTATTAAAATTGACGAAAGATTGTGGGGAATTTCGACGATCAAGCTGGACGAGAGACCAAACATATAAATGGTGTATGACCTGTACCGAGATGCTTATGGTAAACTACTTTATAATTAATGTAAATGTCCAGTGAATATTAAACGCTGTTGTTGGCCTAATGATCAGACAACCGATATGTAATATGTGAGAAGTCTTGACTGAAATGTTTATTGTTATGGGGGAGTTTATTCACACATGCAATAGCATTTTATTATCAGGTTGGGGGAAGTGCAGATCTTCACTGCCTGTTCACTTGACAAAGTCTGCTTCTACTGGTCCAGATTGTTTTACACACAGTGCGTAAATACGGCAAATCCTAACAGAAACAAAAGTGTCATGGAATAAAGCAGTTTCGTTGGATGTCCGGTTTGGGACCACATGATTTTCTCTCTGGTGACCGATCATTGAATATAGTCTCTTGGTGGTTGTGGCCGTCTCTGTATGATAGATGAGGGATACTTTCGCCAGTAATTGGCCAACATGTTGAACCCCGACAATCCTCCAGTGTTGTCCTGGAGAGACACCAGGGGTTGGATAGCAACAAGGCCATAACAAACCATTCTTGAAGACAAGGATATCAGAATTAGTTTAAGTGTTTTCCAGTTTGAACTGTTGAATCAAAATGGGGCATTGTTTCTGTTAACAGAAGCATGAGAGCTGGCACATTAGCACTGCAAGGGCGTGATCTGTATCCACTACTGAGTGAGCCGCTTAGGGGTGTTAAGTACTGTGCGGTTAAGAGCGCCGCGTTAAAATAGTAAAGAACAGTCTGGTAGGCTATTTTATAATGTATGTAATGCAACAGTTGGTTTCTTTGGCTGACACTTGTTTTATCATTTGTTTGAAGTCGTGTAGTTGTGGTAATATTTCAGAGTTCACTAAGATACGAGATAGGCCTTTTATTACCATGGACTACATATCTCTTGTATTTGTAATTGTAGTTGCAGTGCTAGTCGAAATATGCCCGGTAAGGTGTGTAGTCTAGACAATAAGTTATTTATTAATCTCCATGCAATTAGGCAAACACATTTCCTCAATTTGAAGTTGTACTTTATTGCTATAATACAATATTTCTTATATACTAACAGGGAGTGTGTCTTTCTCGATCAATAAAAGCTGGTTGGCAAAATACAATGGATCTGGTGATTATGTTGCTGAAAATGTTCTGTGGCAGAATATATTGACACATTAATAAAACACCCATTATAACAGAGAGTTACAATTTTCTGGTCACAATATTCTTTGGTTAATAAATGTCTTTTTGGTAACTGGAAGTATTAAGAATCATGACTTCTTATTTGTGGTTCATTTGTGTTATTATGGTATGCATAAAAATTATATTTTATTACTTCCACTCAAAATTGAATTTAATATTTATTTCTGCCTGGATGGAATTTACACACCAGGCCTTGCAATATCGCATGGGTGGTACTATTTCCACATGAAATATTCCTGCAGTATAGACCCTTATTGAATATAAATATGGACATTACAATTTTTAAATACTTTGCGTATATGGGATGCTGTAATAAATTTACCTAATTAAAAATTGTTGATTTGCCATTATATCAGGTAAACAATAATCCCCAATGGTTTTCGGATATGTATATAATATTGCCCATTATATTGCATATATTACTAGGAAACCATTCTGCATTCTCAATGTTTCTACTTTTAGTTAGAGTCTAAAATTTACCCCCAAAATTTTAACAAGTTTACAAACTGGTTTAAAGAAGGCCATAATTTTCAGATGGAAAATACCGGGTGAATTATCTAAAACTTCACCGCAAATATTTCTGAAATTAAACATGCTATAGATGTACTGGTTTCAAAGGACAGAACTATAGACAAGGGCTCAAAATTAAAGCCCAGACACAGGTTTTAATAAGCATTTTATTTCTTAAACGAAGTTACATTTATTTTTCATATAGAACAATGCCTATTAACACCAAGAAAACAAAACTACAGGAAATTGGTTTTTGTCAATGGTGTTTTTCAGGTTTCTAGTGCAAGTAGTTTACGTGCTATTGTAATTTGACAGTGAGAAACAAACTACAGTTGTCTGCTCCATTCAACCGCTTAGTTACTAGGTTCGTATGTTTACTTTTCTGTTTTAGTGTGTGCGGATTTATTCTGAATGTGGCAGTAAACCCATATTTCATGTTATACATTTATGTGATTTTACTGTACTAAATATCAGCACTCTCTTAATAAATACAGAATTGATTTAACTATAATCTGTGAATTCTGAAGAAGGAAGAGAAATTTGTAATTCACTGGCTGGGTTCAAAATGAAGACCACTAGATACAATACAAGTTTCCAGTCTGACCTGTAAATATCGCTGCACACGTTGTAGCGTCTCAGCCGAAATTTCAAAACGGGCAGCTGTAATACATTGTTTCATATATATTGGTGTAGTTGGTATGTCCTTGTAGAGAGTGTCTTTTAGCGTTCCCCGCAGAAAAAAGTTTAAAGATTTCAGGTATGCTGAAAGGGGAAGCCCAACACACAGGCAAACTATGCCCTATCAAACGATTTTGAAACAATCTGTGAATACAAGCTGTAGTATGTTTTGCACGATGCGCTGGGCAACCATCATGCTGATACCACAGGACCACATAGTCTGTAAGTAGAAGGACTTCTAAATTCTGTCGAAGTTCGTCTGTTAGGAGGTTGACATACTTTTCCGGATTCCAGTGTTCCTTCCATGAAAAAGCCCTGTGGGATGATGGTTTACTATTACACTCCACATTTAAACTCCATGGATGCTGATGTTCCACTTGACGAAGACAATAGGGATTGTTTACTGACCAACATTGCATTTTTTTGAGGTTGTCTTGGCCTTGGTTTGTTTATGTTGCTTCATTAATAAAGAAGATGCATGACAAATCTGGTGTATCATGTCTTAATGTCCGTGTACAAAAGTTAACACGGTTCTCAAAATCATTTCCATGTTGCTATTGTTTGAAAGACAGGTGATATGGATGAAGCATATTACACATTACTGACGCATGTCACACCCTCTTGCGATTGCACGGCAGCTAACATGCAGGTTTGCAGTAACAGTACCTGGAAAATTAATTTCACCCATTTCTCCAATCACTCTTTTTTTTTTGTTAGGTTTTCGATGTGTTTAACTTCCAGTTTCCTGTAATTGGTTAAAAAGGCACGCAAATAAGTGTCAATGTGGTTGACATCTACTGGAATATAGTTCAGCGTACACATTACAAGAACGAACAGCATTCTCCCTACATTTGCCATACACCAGGAGCATGTCGGATTTTTCAGCAATAGAAAGCAGCATCTTCTAGCTCGCCCTGCGTCTAGGTAGTATTAACTATCACAAAGTACTGACAAGGAGGTCAGAATGCAATCATTGTATCAGAAATAGAATGTAAACGGACATACGAACATTGCTCACTTGTAACTTAGCAGTTAAATGGAACAGTTACCAGTTGGAATATATAATTGTCAGATTAAGATAGCACGTTAATTACTTGCACTATAACAATGTAAAAAAACCATTGACATTCTAGTTGCCTCTAGTTTTATTTTCTTTGTGTGAATGTGCATTATTCCATTTGAATATATATATATATATATATATATATATATATATATATATATATATGTATATACACACAACTTTTTTCAAGAAATACACATTTAAATACTTATTATAATCTGTTCCTGGCCTGTAATTATGAGCCCTTGCCTAAAATTCAATTCTATAAACCACCACAACAATAGCACCTTTCATTTCCGAAATATTTACAAGTTTTAGGTATGTCACACTGTATACACACGTAAGTTATCGTTATTTGGAGCTGTGCCTAGTGTCATTCGTAGCACAGATTTTTTTAAAATAAAAGAAACCCAATGTTTATTTCTTTATGTGAGTGCAAGAAATAAGTAACTCAGAAAACCTGTGTTTTTGAGTACGTATGTACAACTGAAACTAACATACAACAAAAGTAAATACAGGAATTGGGTAAAAAAATTCAGCTATTTTTATGATAACAATTGGCCAACGTAAAATGTAGATACTGGAATGACGGATATCCCTTAATGATATAACTAGTTAATTGAAGACAGCTATGTTTTTCAGAACATGCAGATTAATGTTTAGGTGCTGAGAAGTAAGTAACTAAAGGCATCCACTTGTTTTTATGAAGGCGCAGTGCTTTACTCTGGTATTAGAGTAAGACATATTGAGTACACAGTTTATCTTGCTTCATTACACATTGGTGTGTGTTTCGTACATGTGATAGGTGTACTAAATGTGTTGTGTAATAAAGGGATAATGACATCCACAGGAAGGAAACTAGTTCAACTAGAGCAAAAAATTATATCGGAGACAGCAGGTACCTGTAACAATTGTGACGGTTCCCAAAACCAGCACAACTTCCCCCCAACCACCATCTACCTCTACCTCTAACACTATCCAGGAAGAGGACTAGATGGGAAGTATGAATCTATGAAACCTTTCAAAGAGAGAGTGATATGATAGTTACTATAATTGCTGACCAGAATGGGTTGGTGTACACACATTTTCCTGTTCTCATTGGGCCTTTTCCAATNGTCATGGGATAGCAATATGCAAATATACAGATGGCAGTAGTATCGCGTACAAAATGTATAAATGGACAGTGCATTTGTTGGGCTTTCATTTGTAGTCAAGTGATTTATTTGAAAAGGTTTCTGACTTGATTATGGCCGCACGACGGCAATTAACAGACTTTGAACGCGGAATGGTAGTTGGAGCTAGACGCAAGGGACAATCCAATTCGGAAATGGTTAGGGAATTCAACATTCTGAGAACCATAGTTTCAAGAGTGTGCCAAGAATACCTAATTTCCGGCATAACGGCCCATCATGGACCTCGTAGTGGCTGACTGCCTGCACTTAATGACCAAGACCAACGACGTGTTAGCAGAATAGTCAATGTTAACAGACAAGCAACACTGCGTGAAATAACCGCAGCAATCAATGTGGGACGTACGACGGACGTGTCCGTTAGGACAGTGTGGCGAACTTTGGCTGTACTGGATTATGCCAGCAGAAGAACGACTCCAGTGCCCTTACTAACACCACGACAACGCCTGAAACGCCTCCCCTGGGCTAGTGACAATATCGGTTGGACCCTAGACGACTGGAAAACCGTGGCTTGGTCAGATGAGTTCCGATTTCAGTTGGTAAGAGCTGATGGTAGAGTTCGAGTGTGGCGCAGACCCCACGAATCCATGGGCCCAATTTGTCAACAAGGAACTGTACAAGCTGGTGGTGGCTCCATAATGGTGTGTGCTGTTTTTACATGGAATGGACTGGGTCCTCTGGTCCAACTGAACTGATCATTGACTTGAAAGGGTTATGTTCAGCTACTTGGAGCCAACTTGCAGCCATTAATGGACTTCATATACCCAAACAACGATGGAATTTTTATGGATGATAATGTGCCATGTCACCGGGCCACAACTGTTCGCGATTGGTTTGAAGAACATTCTGGACAGTTCCAGAGAATGATTTGGCCACCAAGATCGTCCGACATGAATCCCATCGAACATTTATGGGACATAATCGAGAAGTCATTTTGTGCACAAACTACTGCACCGGCAACACTTTCGCAATTATGGACGTCTATAGAATCAGCATGGCTCAATATTTCTGCTGGAGACATCCTTCGACTTGTTGAGTCCATGCCACATTGAGTTGCTGCACTTCGCTGGGCAAAAGGAGGTCCTACACAATATTAGGAGGTGTCCCATGACTTTTGTCGCCTCAGTGTATATATAAATTTTGTTTTAAAACAATCTGTCAAAATATATTTAATTTTTAGATACCCTTAAGCATAAATTAAAAGAATAATAATTCTCATATCTTTTTAACACATATCACATTAAAAATAATATTTTATATCAAAATGAAGTTCACCGAGGCCTTTTGTCTCGAAAACAAGACGTTATCGACCACAATTCCAATTATATTAACTTAAATGTTACACAGTTACAAATTCACACAAAACATCAGAGCCAAGTGTTTTTCCCTCACCAGTACACCCATTTGGTATAGGAAGTGCTCATGCACATTCACAAGAATTCAGTCATACAGAAAACCTCATTCATACTCAAAAATTATCCCAGCTTTCCAGATAAAC
Source organism: Clitarchus hookeri (assembly GCA_002778355.1). NCBI lineage: Eukaryota > Metazoa > Arthropoda > Insecta > Phasmatodea > Phasmatidae > Clitarchus > Clitarchus hookeri. Next base: position 224,112 of record NQII01004006.1, read on the forward strand.
AAATACTTCCAGTGCCCCCAAGGGTCTAAATCCCGAATCTGTTCTTCTCAATACAAAGTCCCGCAGTTCTTCCTCAATAAGTCTTGCAATCACTTGTTCAGAGGCTAAGGTCCACTCTGGGCATCCAGAAGCTAGGTCCCGCATTCACTTATTCAGAGGCTAAGTTCCAATTTGGTACCCAGAAGCAAAGTCCCGTATTCACACGTTCCTAGCCTGTTCTACCCTGGGAATCCAGAAACTAAGTACAGCATTCACCTTGTCCAGATGCTAAGTTCCCCATCTGGTCACCTAAAACCCTAGTCTGGCATGCACTTGTTGTGAGACTAAGTCCTACTCTGGGCATCCAAAAACTGAGTCCCATATTTACTCCTTCAGAGACTAAATTAAACTCTGGGCGTCCAGAAAACAATTCCCGCATATTACTCCAAACTCCGTAGCTCGCGATGAAGGTAATTATGCATCCGTCTCCACATCTGCCCAGCTGAGCCTTCAAGGCACTCGGCGACGATCTCCTTCATCCCCAAAACCATGGTCCTTTTTTACAGATCAGCGACCCCACCCACTTGACCCCTTCTCTAGGGTCACCAGGTCCGGCTTCGGCGCTCTCTGAAATAGAGTATCAATAGTAAACAAAGGTACGAAGACATAATTCTCAATCAATCACACAGTATTTTCCACGGCGGCACCTTCCACTATCCAAGCTGTAACCAGTTTAAAAGGAATGCACAGCACGCCGAAATGACGACAGGAGTCGAACGCTCGCAGCCGAAGGGGAGGACACAATGATACAAGCTAGAAATGCCACACTGTCTTATCAGCACACTTCTATATACAATTTAAAACTCAACACATGTGATGGGGCAACACTCTATCACAGCATTTCTTTTTGCCCCTCCACTCCCACCAGCAGGGGCAATCATTCCGTTTCACAACTAACCTTCAAACAAAGGAATCACAATAAACCTAATTAATAAGTATTCTGCAACTATTCATAAAATTTATTTACATTACATACATAACCTTTTACCGCTTCATTGGATTCTGTTGATTTTCTAATAATAATATAACTGAAGTTAAATATGCCACTTAGGAGCCAATTTAGCAGATAAGTCATTCTCCTGTAAGACAAAAAAACATTACGTTAATACCAAATCACCCATACTCAAGGATACGTCATTTTTATTTTATTATAATTGCATTCTAATATTTTATGATTATCCTTCAAATTTAACGAAACAGCATCCCATACTTTCTCCAGATTCTCTGGATCCACTGACTCCCATGAGAGAGTATGTAAAGCCTAAGCATTTTACAAAGGTGGCAGAAGTTTTCTTCTAAAAAACATTTCAGCAGACGTGTATTTATTAGTACCACCAATTACATTATTAAAACACAAACCAAAGTGAATCAAAACTCAACCCACTTTGTGAGTACCATACTTGAATGCTCTAAATGCAGTCTTTAAAATTATATTGTAATGTTCTACAAGGATTGCCTGTCGATGGTAAGGATAGGTATGTATTGGATTATTCCCCAACAAAACATTAACTCTTCACATTGCCAAAGATGAAAAGTAAGTAGCACTGTCGTAAACCAGATACACTGGAGACCCAAACGCCGGAAATAATCTTTGACTCAATATGTTACATATATCAGCTGCCTTTATAGACCTCAAAGAGAAGAAACACACAAATTTCGTTTAATATCAACACCAACTAAAATAAAAGTTAATCCCGAAGTACTACGAGACAAGGGACACACGATATCCAAATACATCCGTACCCAGGGGAAACAGGCAACCGTAGCCACATATTTTCCTTCACCTTTAGTGTTTCTAGTTTTTGCCTGCAGACAATCCCACCAAACCTTTACCCTTTCTTCAATCTCTGTCCTCGTTTCTGACAATGTAAACGAAACCTTAATCCTAGCTATGGTCTTATCACGTTCAATATACCCACCCATCATAGACTCATAATAATAGGAAAAANCGAAACCTTAATCCTAGCTATGGTCTTATCACGTTCAATATACCCACCCATCATAGACTCATAATAATAGGAAAAAAGCATATTTCTCAAATCAGAGAGGACAAAAACAACAAACTTCCCTTGCTTTGTCCGCTTCCCCGGCAATCCTTGATACATACCAAAATATCCCTTAACCAATTATATTTCTTTCATCATTTCCGACAGTCAGGATCGATTTGCTAAAATACTGGAAGGTCCTTAAAGAGTATTGGAAAATGTTGCAAAACATTTATGCAAGTCATTTCACATGATATTACAGAAAGTGACTCCTCTTCCGTTTCCACCGTCTCCGTCCCATCTATTTCCCTTTATTCAAACTCTTCATCTTCATCCCAATACTCTATCTTCTCCAACCCTCAATTTCCTTTTGTTCAAACTCCACTTTATTAAACATACGAGATAACCAATCAGCCACTTCATTTCTCATTCCTTTTAAATTATGTATATCAAATTCAACTCTTGTCAGACTCACTAAGCACCTCTTTAACCTACCTACAGGTTTATTAGATGTTAATAATCAACTAAAGGCTTGGTTATCAGTAAAGAGATCACATGTGGTGGTTTTTACGTATTCAGCCAATTTCTCCGTCCCAAACATGCATACCAATCAATCCATTTCACATGCAGTGTATATATGTTCTGCCCTGGTGAAGAAAATATCTACTAGCGAACGCGACAGACACCAATGTCATATTTACTCTCTGGCATCAGTGTGCAAACAAAACTTTACCCGAAAATTTGGCAGTGTCGAAACAGGTGGTGACGAAAGTTTTTCCTTCAAAAGACAAGCTTTTCTTTGCTCTGGGCCACAATTAAACTCCACAAGCTTTCCTTTCTGATAATTCAACCGTTCTNCAAGCTTTCCTTTCTGATAATTCAACCGTTCTGCTATGGTAGTGAAATCAGAAATGAACTTAGCATAGAATCCTACCATACCCAAAAAAAGTCTCACCCCTTTCAAATTCTAAGACAGTGGAAAGGATACTATCGGCCTAACCTTGTCCGAATCTGTGATAAAGGTACCTTCATTAATTACAAACCCCAAGTATCTGACATGTGTCTTCGCCAAGAAATCTTTTCCTGATTTCCAGTGAGCCCTGAATCCCGCAGTACTTACAACACTTTCCTTATATGCTCCATATGCTCCTTAAATTTATTACTATANCAGTGAGCCCTGAATCCCGCAGTACTTACAACACTTTCCTTATATGCTCCATATGCTCCTTAAATTTATTACTATAAATGCAAACATCATTAATATACAGAAATGCAGTCATATACATACTTCCCTAGAACATTAAAGAGGATACTAGACATAGCCTGAGGTCCACAATTTGCCCCATTAGTAACCAAGGCAGCAGATATAATCGCCATGGGGTCACAAATGGAAGAGTGTCTCTCGAACCAGATTCTAACACAAATTGCAAAAAGGCTTAATTTGAATCCAACATAGTAAAGTAATAAGCTAGACCAATATGCTGAAAAAGAGAATATACGAGGTATGGGATATAGGTCTAAATTTTGATAAGAATTTGGTGTACACCAATTTTCGGAAGGAGGGATATTTTGTGCCTGACAATTAAGGTTCGTATTAACCATAAAAATGTTTTAGGATATGCCATAATTATGGCACACAAGTAAATTGTCTAATTTGTCTTGTAACATAATTATGATACATGACTACCATTAATTTCGGAATTCGTACATTAATTTCTAAAAGCATACCATAATAGGAATTTCATCCTTCGGGCATTTCAACGAACCCATGACTTTTGACTTAGGTCCAACGGTTCGCGAGATATTAACAGAGAATTTATCATGTGTGCCCTAATTATCTCAGCTGGCTGGGAGTATTACTAAGTTGGCAGCAATCATTCCGAAAAGCCCTCTCATTTGGAAAAATAGTCAATAAATATATTTTTTGTAGCCTTAGACTTTAACTTTTAAGTCGGGTGAAATATATACACTGTGTTTATTATTGACATGGTAATATTTATGTAAAATAATGGTAGCACGATAAAAAATTGNGTAATATTTATGTAAAATAATGGTAGCACGATAAAAAATTGCCGATAGGAAAAAAGTAACTAGGCCTCAAAAGTGCTCACTTGACCATTAAAAGCCTATCAAATTCTTGCACTTAATTTTATCACCGGGGATTAATGCTCCATCAGGAGCTGGTTGTACTGTCCAAACAACCTTGGATCAAACCATATGTTAGGTGAGGTTCCCTATCTGTGTTTAGTGGCACACTCTTGGTGAAAACATTAATGAGTTCTGGTTGCCTTTTTCACATTACAGAACATAGCTTCTCTGAACAATAACACATCCAGCACATGCATAAAATTGTGTCCTTTAATCCATTATTTTGGTTGCTTCATTTTTTTCACCATTCAGTGTCGTCGCGTGACTGCAAGAACTAGGTAACTGTATTTCAGTAGTTTTCGAGATATTGGCAAAATAAGTTCAACCAGTAGCATTGTTGAAGGCCATGCAAAAGAGTCACTGGTCTTTTTCGGCATATGGGATCCAAGGTTGAAATTATCACAGAATACCTTGTGGCAGGAAGATAGTTTAGCTTTTGGTTGATCAACTTCTGCACAGTGCCGAATATACAACCTACACATAGTCGCCAGATTCAAAGAGGGGTCGAGGTATTTCGTAGCAGTAAAAGTTCAGCAGAAATGAGATGGAAAACTCATAGTGTGGCCTTTGATACTGTACAGTATCCAATGACAGATACTGCCCCTTTCCCTGTCTATCATTCACTCCTAGCTGCTGTTATTATAATCCAAGGGCGAATCAGCTTGTACAATCAGGATTCCTAAATCTTTCTTCTGGTTGATTATACATCTTAAAACACTATGGCATCTTTACTTGTCAGGCGTCAGTGGATCCAAGCTACGCCAAATTTAACTCTCTCTTCCTTTTTCTTGCTTTCTATTATACTGTCATACAGTAAAAACTATTACTGTAAGCAGAGGATACTTTCCACCTACACGGGNTGCCCCTTTCCCTGTCTATCATTCACTCCTAGCTGCTGTTATTATAATCCAAGGGCGAATCAGCTTGTACAATCAAGATTCCTAAATCTTTCATCTGGTTGATTATACATCTTAAAACACTATGGCATCTTTACTTGTCAGGCGTCAGTGGATCCAAGCTACGCCAAATTTAACTCTCTCTTCCATTTTCTTGCTTTCTATTATACTGTCATACAGTAAAAACTATTACTGTAAGCAGAGGATACTTTCCACCTACACGGGTTAACTTTGCACCAATGCCTGTTTTTGAATAACTTTGTAAAGGGATAGATATCGCCGCCTGGGTAGGTTTAATTTAAAACTGCAGTAACAGGTTGTTATTAATGTAACAAAACACACATTACAAATTGTTTTGAGTTTTGAAAGCCAACCATGCAGGTGTGGTTAAATTTTTCACAACAAATTCCCGTTTCTCCATTTACACCAGAATGACAATCAAACTCACATTTTAGTTTTGTACTCTTCTAATTAAAATACATGAAATAGTACCCATTTAACCCAAAATATCGATATTTTTTAAATTATATTATAATCTACACACCTATTCTAGCCATATTATTAAGCAATTGTCGAATATTATTTGTTTCTATGAGAGTCTCGCTCATTTTCTCAGCATACCTATCGTTCGTAATCTAGTCCTGGCAAGAATCTGAATTTCTGATAAATGTATAAATGGCACAAAATTGGTGATGTCATCGCAATAAAAAAATGGGTATACAACACCGCACATATACATAAACGGTTGTATATCATCGAACGGTTTTCCTTTTTACTGTTGTCAGATTTCCAGGTGAATTTTACGAAGATAGTTTGCAGTAGTAAATGTAATTTTACTGTTATAATTTATGTTTCCCTTATAACCTTGCCTTTGNTATAATTTATGTTTCCCTTATAACCTTGCCTTTGACAGCAAACATCTATATATTTCTAGTGAGTATACAAATGTGTGCATATACAAGAAGCTCATAATTATAATGCAATTACCTACTAAATACAAAAAATATTCATTTTCATTTGGGATACATAAACAGAAGATTTACTTCAAATGTTCGGATATGGTATCTAACTTTGTTTATTACANTCATTTTCATTTGGGATACATAAACAGAAGATTTACTTCAAATGTTCGGATATGGTATCTAACTTTGTTTATTACAGGGTTTAAGGGAGCTTGCCCCTATCACACACTGATAACAGTGAGAAGTGATGCTTGTTATATGAATTTGCCGACCATTTCCAGAGCAGATAGGAAATAACTTACATCAATGCTCAGGAACACTTAAGGCATAATCGACCTAACTGCCATGTTCGATGTCGGGATCGATACCTGTGATGTGTATTTGGTGGCTGTAGCTTCCGTGGAGGGCAACAGGTAGCCAAGTATGCTTATAGGAAGGCTTAAGGCATACTTGGCCTTGTCGCTATGTTCATGTCGGGAGCGAAGCCTCTGATATGAATTTGGTGACTATGTCTAAAAGAGTACAGAAAAAATAGCAGTTAACTTTGATTATAAGATGGGTAAGGCCTGCTCGTCATTAGTTGCGCTGCCTATAATATGTATTAATTTGGTGGCTATAGCTACAGTGTATTAGAAATGACTGCCAATAATGCTTTTAAGAATAGATATAGTCTAGTTGACCCTGCAGCCCTGTTTGATGTCAGGAGCGATGCATATGATTTAAATTTGATGACTATAGCTTCAGTAGATGGGAAATGGTTGTCAACTATGCTTATAAGAGGGATTAAAGCGTATTTGAGCCAACCAACCTCATCGTTGTTGGGAGTTATGTTTATGTTATGAATTTGGCGAGTATAGCTACGTTAGATGGTAAATGATGGCTAACAATGCTCATAAGAGGGATTAAGGCATAATTGCCCCCTCCGCCCTTTTCGACATTATGTTATTAATTTGGCGACTATAGCTTCAGTGGATGGGAAAAGTCAGCTAATTATAATCATAAGAGTTATTATGGCATAATTGATCGTCCTTCCTGTTCGTCATCAGGGGTGATGCCTATGTTTTAAATTTTGCAACTATAGCTTAGGTGGGTGGGTAATGGTGGCCAAATATGCTTATAAGAGGGATTGAAGTAGACTTGCCCTACCACACAGTTCGTCACCGGAGGTGATGCCTATGATAAGAATTTAGTGACTCTAGCTTCGGTGAGTGGGAAATAGCAGCCAAGTATGCTTATACGAGGGCTTAAGGCGTAGTGTAATTAACTATGCTTATAAGAGGTCTTAAGGCGAACTTGGCCCTACTACCTTGATGCTATGTTCTAGCAAGCACGTACAGTCATTTAGTGGCAGGAATCCAAGTTGGCGGTAGGACGAAGGCCAAATGGCGGGGTTATTGATGTGTGCTAGATTGTAATAGGTGCGATTAGTATATGTACAATTAGCATATATGTGTGATTGGTATAGATACTCTTGACATATGCGAACATAGCATAGTTCTAGCAATGATCCAAAATAATATTTCTGTAAATGTATTAATCTATATTATAGTTGTGAATTTTTATATTAACTACTACTTACAGATATTTAAAAAAAAAAGTTAAATTCAAATTATTTATTGGCACATGGAAGATACATACAGTTGTATGCAGGAAGTTGGGTCCTAATGACTCATCCACAGCATGGTTACTAGAGATGAGACAAGTAGTTTCTAGAGAGGCTGGACCGAGGAAAGAATAGGCAATGGCCTTTATTAAGGATTTATCCCAACATTAATATATAATAATTTATTTTAAAAAAATAGACATCATACAGCCGGGCTTACAAATACATCTTACTTTATGAGTGTCAATTACGGAGGTGTATCCCATGAAGCACAATTCGCACAGGAACAAGTCCCGAATATCTTCGTCAAGACATATGTCAGTCACCAACTATTTCTACATCGCTGGAATTTCGCGAGAAAAGAATACACTATTTTTGCAGACATGGCAATTATTCTCTTATGGACAATACAGCCTGAACTTGAGCTTGCTATCAGCAAATGTGGTGGCAAGGATTTTCCGTCTGCTCGGGAAACAAAGTACATTTTGTACTGAATGAAAACTGGACACTACCTACAACTCTATTGTCATGAAAGTCGAAGTTAACAGCGAAGTTTTCCGAGAAATTACAAATGTTTCGATTGGAGGGTGTCGAGATATAGCAAGTAAATTTGAATGGAGAGTGGAATGGAGAGATTTGGGCTACTCTTAAAATCGGGTGTTTCAGAGCTAATAGAGGTGAAGGAGGTGAATATGAAGTGTTACTGGAATGAAGGGCGGGGTAATAGGAGACCCCTGAGAAAAACCACCGACCAATGGCATCGACGGAACGATCCCCACATGGGAAAATTGAGATGCACCCTGCCGGGAAACGAACGTGGTTCTAATACGTGGGAGGAGAGTAGTCTGACCACTTCACCACCTCGGTCTCCTCATCTAATTGAGTGAAAGGGATATAAAGGAATGGAAATCATTGGTATGGTTGGAGCAAAAGCGACTGATTAATTGATATATATTGGCTGAAGGAAGGAGGATACGATTAAATTGCTAACAAGGACTGGATATGGGTAGGAGGTGATCGACGGTGTGATGGCATCGACTATATAGTCAATAAATTTGGAGGTTTGGAGTCATTGGTACAATTGTGAGTAAATAACGATGTAGAGAACCGAATGAATTGAGGAGGTTAATTAGGTATCCAATAAATTTTGGTGATCGATTATATAATCTATTCACAAAATTGATAGTGTTTTGGTGTGGATCAATTATCTCTTGCTTGCTCTACAAAAACAGTGAATAGAAAGTTGTCATTAAGTTTTTTAAGTCAAGGGGATATCCAACTTCCTAAATTAAGACTAATATAAAATTCTTTTTGAAAATATTTCCAAAATTGTTATTAATTATTTAAATTTACCCGAGATTTTGATTTTTTTTTTCAATTTTATTTACTAAATGTCGTCCCAAAACCAGATGTAGCTTTGAAGGTCCGGGTAGAAATTTATGTTCTTAGATGATGGTTCTCGCCAAAGTTTATTGAATCATAGTGAACACAAAACGATGACATTTTCCAGTAAGTATCTATCTTCTGCAAGTATTTATAGTTAGCTTGCTTGTTGAATACCACCAATAGTCCTGGGAAGATGCTGTCTCCACACCTGGTCGTGTCATCATAGCATTTCACTGCGGAAGGGTTTTGTCGATTTAGTTGTCCATATACCAATAAATATACATTGAAAAATACCATAAGACGTCCTTGTAAATGACGCATAACAGTAAAGTATAAATGTCAATTATTAGTACCAAAACTTGCAGTTTACTCAATGCAATTTTTTAACTTATAAACACGAGTATTTAAGAAAATATCCTACTGGTCCACACGTGTGAAATTTTGTATTTTTTCTCTAGAAATATAACATACTGCTCAAAAAAAGGTTTACACATTTTCCTATCAAGAAATCCTAATAAATGTTATGACAATACGCACTGAGAATAACTTTGATATTTGAAACAATCATTAGTGTTAAAGTTTTGATATGCGAGTGCAAAATGTTAAAAGGTGCCTGGCAAGAGTGAACCACCGCGAATGCGAAAGATTGGAAACATTCTTGACAGACCCATAGCCCTTCTACTTACCACTTGTGTTTTTATAAGTCAGACTTACATCTCTTAAGATCTCAGTCTCCAGAAACAGTCAGCTATTCCAGAAAGTCTCATAAACCTATGTGTTGCCCAGTGTTAGGAAAGATATCAGCATGATTCAAAGACACCTTTGTATTTTCTGTTATGGAGGTTGCATCGAAGGTGGAGGATATGTCAAAGTATGTGACTACCATAATATTCCACAATCATTTCTTTTTTCGTTTGGTTTAACTTAATCATAGAAAATCTGTGTATGCTAATTTTCCGCATGAAAATTAATCTACTAACGTTAATTTAAGTTTCCTTCGCCAACAGGTGCGAAAAGCTGTCATTGAGAGTGGTGCGAATTTAACATATGTACATACACAGCTTATATGGTTAGTGTTTACGTCCCAGCGGAATGTAACAAACCTACAGCTGGCAAGAAGATGCAGCAGCGACCGGAGGTTGATGTGGTCCGGACATACTGATGCTTGTTCAGTTGCAATATAAAAGACATCCAGTTTGTGTTAGCAAGTAGCTGAATGCCTTTTGTATTTCACTGGACTTGTGTCGCATCACCTGGACTGCAACTGCGGAAGCCGGGAGAAGAGTGTCTAAATCAGATTGCACAGACACAGAGAAGAATAGAGTGAGTGTATCTACGAGCACAGTTTAAATGGAATATAAATGCTTATTTGTTACCTAATTTGATTATTAAGTTTGTTATTCGTTCTCGAAAAATAGGCAAAAGAAACAACTTACATACTAATAACGGAAATGAATAGAAGGAAAATTATTTCTTTGATTTATCAGTAATTAACGTCATTAACTATTGCAATTTTATGCCAAAACGTATCACAAGAAGAACTACATATTTTTATACATGGAAATTTTGCTAGACACGTCACATCATGAAATGCGATATCATTACTTTATTCTGCACTTAATCACTTTTAGACAGCAAACAAAATGGAAAATTATTTCACCACAAATTTAATCGGTAAATGTTGCTTGCTTTGTTGCGTCATCTCATTTTTATGTTTTAGCAGTGGTAGGAACACACTCATCTCACTTAGACCAAGGGGAAACATTTCCTTGTGAGCTGACGTCAGGAATTTAACGNTGAATAGAAAGTTGTCATTAAGTTTTTTAAGTCAAGGGGATATCCAACTTCCTAAATTAAGACTAATATAAAATTATTTTTGAAAATATTTCCAAAATTGTTATTAATTATTTAAATTTACCCGAGATTTTGATTTTTTTTTCAATATTATTTACTAAATGTCGTCCCAAAACCAGATGTAGCTTTGAAGGTCCGGGTAGAAATTTATGTTCTTAGATGATGGNTTATTTACTAAATGTCGTCCCAAAACCAGATGTAGCTTTGAAGGTCCGGGTAGAAATTTATGTTCTTAGATGATGGTTCTCGCCAAAGTTTATTGAATCATAGTGAACACAAAACGATGACATTTTCCAGTAAGTATCTATCTTCTGCAAGTATTTATAGTTAGCTTGCTTGTTGAATACCACCAATAGTCCNATGACATTTTCCAGTAAGTATCTATCTTCTGCAAGTATTTATAGTTAGCTTGCTTGTTGAATACCACCAATAGTCATGGGAAGATGCTGTCTCCACACCTGGTCGTGTCATCTCACATGTGTCACTATATCAACACGAGCTATCCCTGTGGGTAGGGCTCTAACGCAACACACAGTAGCATTTCACTGCGGAAGGGTTTTGTCGATTTAGTTGTCCATAAACCAATAAATATACATTGAAAAATACCATAAGACGTCCTTGTAAATGACGCGTAATAGTAAAGTATAAATGTCGATTATTAGTACCAAAACTTGTAGTTTACTCAATGCAATTTTTTAACTTATAAACACGAGTATTTAAGAAAATATCCTACTGCTCCACACGTGTGAAATTTTGTATTTTTCTCTAGAAATACAACAAACTGCTCAAAAAAAGGTTTACACATTTTCCTATCAAGACATTCTAATAAACAAAATGACAATACGCACTGAGAATAACTTAGATATTTGAAACAATCATTAGTGTTAAAGTTGCAATAGGCAAGTACATAATATTAAAAGGTGTCTTATTCATTGCCTGGCAAGAGTGAACCACCGAGAATGCGAAAGATTGGAAACATTCTTGACAGACCCATAGCCCTTCTACTTACCACTTGTGTTTTTATAAGTCAGACTTCCATCTCTTAAGATCTCAGTCTCCAGAAACAGTCAGCTATTCCAGAAAGTCTCATAAACCTATGTGTTGCCCAGTGTTAGGAAAGATAACAGCATGATTCAAAGACACCTTTTTTTTTCTGTTATGGAGGTTGCATCAAAGGTGGAGGGTAGGTCAAAGTATGTGACTACCATAATATTCCACAATCATTTCTTTTTTCGTTTCGATAAATTTAAACATAGAAAATCTGTGTATGCTAATTTTCCGCATGAAAATTAATCTACCAACGTTAATTTAAGTTTCCTTCACCAACAGGTGCGAAAAGCTGTAATTGAGAGTGGTGCGAATTTAACATATGTACATACACAGCTTATATGGTTAGTGTTTACGTCCCAGCGGAATGTAACAAACCTACAGCTGGCAAGAAGATGCAGCAGCGACCGGAGGTTGATGTGGTCCGGACATACTGATGCTTGTTCAGTTGCAATATAAAAGACATCCAGTTTGTGTTAGCAAGTAGCTGAATGCCTTTTGTATTTCACTGGACTTGTGTCGCATCACCTGGACTGCAACTGCGGAAGCCGGGAGAAGAGTGTCTAAATCAGATTGCACAGACACAGAGAAGAATAGAGTGAGTGTATCTACGAGCACAGTTTAAATGGAATATAAATGCTTATTTATTCCCTAATTTGATTATTAAGTGTGTTATTCGTTCTCGAAAAATAGGCAAAAGAAACAACTTACATACTAATAACGGAAATGAATAGAAGGAAAATTATTTCTTTGATTTAACAGTAATTAACGTCATTAACTTTTGCAATTTTATGCCAAAACGTATCACAAGAAGGATTACATATTTTTATACATGGAAATTTTGCTAGACACGTCACATCATGAAATGCGATATCATTACTTTATTCTGCACTTAATCACTTTTAGACAGCAAACAAAATGGAAAATTATTTCACCACACGTTTAATCGGTAAATGTTGCTTGCTTTGTTGCGCCATCTCATTGTTATGCTTTAACAGTGGTAGGAACACACTCATCTCACTTAGACCAAGGGGAAACATTTCCTTGTGAGCTGACGTCAGGAATTTAACGTGTGGTAATATGGCAGACAACGCCGTTGACCGGTGGAAATATTTGTTGTACTTTTGCGTTCTGCGTAGTTGAACACCACCACTGCGCCATATAGATCTTCCACCAACACCATAATAAGAAGGTTATAACNAAAATTACTTCAGAGTCCTCCTCTCACTACTGTAAAGAAAGTTTTCATTTTTAGAATTGTCAGCACATAACTATTTGGAAATATAAATCAATCCTCTAAGTTACATTTGTGAAGATAATTTCCTCACACACGGAAGTAGTGAATACTGTGCGAACATTTGAAAGACTGACAGTGAGTTCTGAAATCACTTCTACATTTTTCAAAAGCACCTGTCCCCTATGATTGGCATGATAACCAGGGTATCAGTAACATACAAAAGTTATTGATAATTTATTGTGATGCCTGCTTTACTCACTGCGCAGTAATATCTTGGAGTTATTCATTTATAATAGTAATCGCCCTCTCACAGTTTTTTACTGCGGGNGAGTTAATGTCGTGTTTCAGTGTTCAATGGCCTTTCCAGTCAGAAACCGAATTTATATTTGTTGATTTTTCAATATACACTAAAATGTTCANTAGTAATATCTTGGAGTTATTCATTTATAATAGTAATCGCCCTTTCACAGTTGTTTACTCGGGGAGTTTATGTCGTGTTTCAGTGTTCAATGGCCTTTCCAGTCAGAAACCGAATTTATATTTGTTGATTTTTCAATACACACTAAAATGTTCATAACAAACACGAATACATCTCAGATATTACAAGCAAACCATTTTGCACTCTTACAACATGTGTTTCGACGTTTAAACACAGCCTAACATTTTCCCCCAAAATTTTAACAAGATTACAAGTGTGGTTTAAATAATGCCGTAATCGACAGATGGAAAATTTTCATACAGATATGCTAGTGGTTTGAAACGTTGCTCAGTTTCATTCTTTGCATTTTTTTTTAAAACGAAACATCACAAATGTTATATACACTAAGTTTAAAAAATAATGAGGCAGGCAAAAGAATGGATTAGGTTGGAGATAACTTTCTAGAAGTGCTGGGTGGGCAATTGTTCAGAGAGGCAGTCGAAAAACAAACCATTTTTCATTAGATATTCCACCATGATAATGAAGAGACTTTTACAAGGCATGTCAGAGCATCACACAGTCAAAACCAATAGGGAACATCACCGAACTTGCAGTATGACACAAGGTTAAGTTGGACAGTTATAGCTGAACCTGATAGAGCATTTATCACCTATAATATACCGCAGAGCTAGGCAATTACTTCAAATAACCGCAAAATTCAAGAAAAATTAAGATATTGCAATACCACACAAACGCCTGTTTATTGTTCGGTGTTAGAACGTAGAACAGCATGTTACCATATTACTTGGGTTATCAGTAGTAGAGTTTGCTTCAAATATGAAATATTTATTTTAATTATAGGAATACATTCATAATTCTTTAGTTCGATTGTTATTGCACTGTAAAATGAGACCCTAAAAAATTATTGTCAAACATTTTATTTACACCTTCTGAAATTGTTTTAAAAAATAAAAATTATTTGTATTTGCATTTAGATATAGTAATAGCAGCCATAAATTAATCCCAACCACGTGGTGATATCTATACATTTGTAAGTTATAAAAATAACAATTTTAATTATAGCAAAGTTAACCCGCGTAGGTAGAAAATCAACACATTCTTACAGTAATAATTTTTGCAGTTTGAAAGAATATATCAAGAAAGAAGAAAGAAGAGGTAAATAAATTCGGCGTAGTATGGANCGTAGTATGGATCCACTGACGCTCGTCCAGTAAAGATAACAAAGTGTTTTAAACTGTGTAAGCAACCAGTGTATTACACATTGCAATCTTGACTGTACAAGCTNGGTGTATTATACATTGCAATCTTGACTGTACAAGCTACCTCACGCTTGGGTTATATCTACGGCAGCTGGTAGCGGAGTCTTCACATTAAGTAAGGTTAAGTATTCTGTAGTGTTTGTGTGTTTATGATCACAGAAGATCCTCCGCCAAAGCAAACTGTATTTCTACTAGAATTGTGATGTATCTGTTTTATATTTGCACTATAAAAATTATTGGAACATTTTGATGAAAAATTGCTAACACACACGTTTTTATAATTCACACATACAATATGTACGTGTAGAATATTTGTACCTTACTTACCGATGGAAAGAAATGTTTTAAGATCACATTCCTGTCTCTGTTTCTGCGTATATGCATGTGTGTGTTTGTATCAGCGTGTGTAAATGTGGACCCCCACCCCCCTTCCCGTCATTATCGTCCTATATCTACACGTGAGAATGAGAGGACCTAATTTTACTAATACAATTGACATATAATACCGAGTTAGAACATCTAACTTTATAGTAGTCGACCACGAAGGATGCTTAATTTCAATATGGCGGTTATATAGCTATTTTTCGTAGCATATTGTATCGTCGAAACCGTACAATCAATTCCAAATTAACTGTGTGTTCTGGCAGTACATATTGCAACATTCAAGTGTGTGGTTTGTAAATATAACTAAACATATATATTTGGTTCTTAAGGCACATGCCGGGAAAAAATAGCCGGTTACTCTAAAAATTGACAGACATGTAGTATTTCGACAGGTTATTAAAACTGCTATGTTATAAGTAGATGCGGCACTGATTTTTTTAATTGGCGGCAAAATAGTCATTTTTGCGTAGTATGCGATATTGTCTAATCCATGTAAGTAATTTCATCTTAACTTTGTATACTGGATGTATATTTTACAAACACTAAATGTGTGTACACAATATCTCTTATTCCAGCATTACATAATATAGTTTTTAATGAAAAATTAAAAATGCTATATTAAGCTATGCAGTTATCCAACACATTCCCACAAAATTAAACAAACAAGTAGCTCTACGCCAGGCCATGAAAATGTATGTTTTCATTGGGTTATGCACTTATTTTCGTAATGGTGGCCATATTGACCTTCTACCTTAATATGATATATCTAGGAAACGAATTTTAAATTAACTTTGTATATCGGCAGTATCTATTATGACCATCTCATTGTTTCTATACAGAGCCTGATTCTTCTGCAATTTAGTAAGAGAGCCTCACATGAAAAATAAAGTTTTTAAGTTATATCACGGTAATCAATCAACCGATTCACGCAGATTTGGCTAAGAAGTTGAACTGTAGTAGGCCATATCAATTTATATGTTTTAAGAGTGGTAGACATTTGTTTTCAGAAAAACGGCTATAAAGACCTTTAGTACAATATTACTTATCTACGAAACTATGTCAATTATTTTAAATAACTTTGTATATTGTATCTCTGGCAATCACCGTATGTGCTAATACATACATTCTTATCATCATTTTATAAATATCGACAAAATACATAAGAGATTTGAAGCCATACCTCAATGTCCAATAAAACGATGACATCAAATAGGCCAGTAAGAGTTAGTTATTTATTTTTGATTTAACCAAATGTTTGTACACTAACAGTATTCATGTGAGTATAAAATATGCATACAGAGATACAGTTTTCAACAATATTACTCACTTTTAGTGCTACAAATGACCATGTAAACTTATTTCATTGAAAAAAGGTCAGACATCGATTTTCTTAAAGGCTGCCAAATAAATATTTTAATAATATTGTTATATTTATTAAACAATTTAACCAAATTCAACTAAAAGTTTTATGGTGTCAGTATATAATAGAAGCATTGTATACATAATCATTTTTTAGACATATTGCAAGATAGCACAGAATATAAAAATCAGGGTTTTATGCCATATTTCAAGGACCAATCCAACGATTTCCACCAAAAACTCCACACAAGTAGCGCTACGGCAAAACTATGTAATCTTACGTATTGTAAGTGACTCAGACACTCGTTTTTTAAACGATGACAATGTAAATATTTCAGGTTAGTAAACGCTATCATAAATAACTTTAGACTGATAATATACGAAGTTGATGCTCCGTATCTGACCTCCATAAGGCAGTTGATTGCACGCAAGCTTATGGTGAGAGAATTTCTGTTTACGAGTGCCGGGTAAGGCACGTGGGTATTTGTTTCTCACTACTGTTGCTTATGTTTCTGGTTTCATTTCTAAAAATATTGCTTTTAACGAGACTTCCCGGCCGAGTTAACATCCAAGCTTTTGAGATTTCAGTGAAATAATTCGTACCAATTTAAAGGAAAGTTAGTAAATTCTTGTTTATATGTTGAACACTTCTATGCAAATAAAAATTGCATTCAGTCAGTTTCGTACAATTACGCATAAATTACACGACATACAGAGAAGTGCTAAAAAATAAACACATTCATCGTAAATAAATTACATTTAGTAAGATTTTTGTATCTAATTTTCGAAAAAAATCGTAGTATGACTTTCTAAATGCCATCTCAAATTCATGTTATTATTTAGATATTCATCATCGAAACAATCACCTTATCATATTTAAAATAAATTTTTCAAAATTGTGTCGAAATTCTAACATATATCTGAAAGAAGAGAATATGTTAGATCATTCATCGAACATAATTCAGCTACACTTAAAACCATTATTTTATACGCAATATGACAATTTATGAGGGAAAAGAAATAAATGGTTCATTCTGTCCATGATTATTTCACAATCATACAGGCTTCAGTAAATTTTTTTCATCTGTCGATTTCGAACAAAACTAAATTAATATGATACTGTAATTTTTTGTCTCCATTGCTCCACCTAATATAACACCAATGACCAAAAATCACAACAAATTTATAAAATATTTGTATAATTAGCTCTCTTATTCCAACCATATTGTTAAGCGATAATCGAATAATATTTTATCGTATGAGAGTCTTGCTCATTTTCTCAGCATACCTATCGTTCGTAATCAAGTCCTGGCAAGAATATTAATCTCTGAGGAATGCTAAATGGCACACAATGTGCTATGGCATAACATTTATATAAAACATGTAAAAACAATATCGCACGAAAATATAATTGTTTGTGCATCGTTTATCGGATTTATTTTGTTACAGTTAAAAAATTTCCGGATGAATTTTTCAAAGATCGCAATATTTCCGGCAGGGTTTTTACCACTTTAAGTTCATGTTTCCTCATAACCTTAATTTTGTAAGCAATCATCTTAATTTTTCTCATGGGTATACCTATGAGGACGTATACAAGAATTTCATAGTTATCTACTGTTTGCGATGTATGTGCACTTTTTTAATCAACCTCAAATAAATGTCACTGCCGCTGTCAGCATGAATTATAAAGGACACATTGACTGGCATGCGCACAGTTAAGTTGGTAAAGACCGAGGGTAAGTAGTTTCGTGTTTTAACATAGAATTAAATGTATTTAAACATTTGTTAATACTGAAGTATGTAATTTTCTCACAATTGCACATCTTTGCTTGACCGACATATGAATAAAGTTAGGAGGTCTACGGCAATGTTATTTTTACATATGGTGGAAGAATACACTAAGTGCCTATAAGAAGATCTTAAGCGGGGCTTTTAAAAGTGCTCAGTTTACCGTTAAAGGCGGTTACCATGGAATGGCCTTCTAAATACGAAAAAGTAGNATAAAGGCGGTTACCATTGAATGGCCTTCTAAATACGAAAAAGTAGTTTTCAGTCTGGATATTTACACAACACATTTACAATTTATATCGGTCCTTAATTATTTGTGCGACTTCCCGTGGCGCAGTTGGTTGATGTGCCACTGGTCTTGGGTACGAGAGTTTCTGGGTTCGCATTCTATGTAAGGCGTCGGTGTTACTTTAAGTTAGGTTGAAAGTTAGTTTATGAGCCATAACCCGAGATTACTTCTGTCATAACACCGGGGGACGTTAATAATCCCTTTCTGATTAACGGTTGTCGAACATATTTCCGTAATGTATTTGATTACAACTAGACTATACGGACTTACACCTAATGTAGTAGTTGATACAAATTTTTCTCTAACTTCAGCGCTACAAAAGCTATACTAGGTAAAATTTTTGTTAAGATGAAATGAGAGTGTGAGAAAACTACATTTCAAAGTTTATTATTTGTAGGTGTGTAAGTTAATTATTTTTTTTAAATCTACTTTTACAAATATTACAGCTTTGCAATTGGCTAACTTCATATGCAAAACCTACTGAACTCTCATTACAAATCTTACGTTGTTTACAATATTCAGAAATTATTAAAACTAGAAATGAGTGAAGGTTGTAAATTCGACAGTCCGTAATTCCAAAGAGACTTTCAGTATATAAAATTTAAATTGAGCCTTTATTTTTGCCTGACAGGTGTGTTAGAGGATAAAATAGCAAACATAAAGTATGTTTTGAGGTTCGATACACCTGTTAGTGCTTTCGCTATTTAACAGTAACTTGTTTTGGAACTTAAAGGAAAACTACTTTTAATAATACTATTTTCTATTTATGAAAAAATTCCCGTATCTAAATGGCAAGTTAACAGGTAACCCATTACATAATATTATTAACTATGTTTACATAATCCACTGTTAAGGTATTTATTACGTGCCTCGTTTCTATTTCAGAACATGTTGCAACGGAAACTTAAAATTTTGGCAATTTATATTACAATAACGAATGCAACTAAATTAACATGAGTGTATATCTACAGTTAGTATGTTAATGTTCCAAAACACACAATTATTAACGAATAATCTATAATTTTTGTTATCTGTTGTACAGGAAAATTTAATACCGTAAGACTAAAGAGAGGAAAGAAGATTTTGTCTTGGCATGGCTTCACGGATAATTGGCAAGTAAATATATTGAAACTACAAGACTGTGTAAGCAAAGTTACTTTTGGTTTGATTCCTTCACTGAACTAGAAGATTCAAACTAAGATTTCGTTACAATTCAATAGAAGACCCACCAGCAGACGAGAAACGAAATGCTAACTGCTACTTCCTGCTGGGAAAATACTAGCAGTAATCTAATGGGCCACGTATGGCATTCTAACTATTGCTTACAGTTATTGATATCATAGAAGCATTCATAGGGGCCTTCTGTGGTATGCCAACTGTTAAGTATTCTGCAAGAAACATTATCAGCACGCTTATGTGCCTTTATTGGCATGTCATCTGTAACTGCTGGGGACATATTACTGATAGTTTGATGTGCCAATTATTGCATATCCACTTAATTTTGTTTTGGATTTACAAATAGCATATGTGAATTCATTTGATATTTTATTGAATTGTATATGAAATAAAAGTATCATTATTATAAATAGGAAAATAATTTTAGACTGGAAACCTGCAAAGCATAATACGTAATAAATATTTTCTTTTTTAATTTTTAATACTAGCTGAAAATAGTTCGATACTAAAATACTAGTCCTTAAAAAAACATAAAAATTCCGATATTGACTTTTCTTACTTACAAAATGTATGCCTATAGCAAAGGCTTTAATGCAACTTTTACTCGTCGATAGTATTCAACGATACTTGACAATTTTATATAACTACATATTACAGTATTTGCCGTTAACGCCAAGGTGATCAGTAAATTCAATGATGAGTGTGATTGTAATGATATGTTTAAGGTTGTCGGGTTTCGGGCGAATCTGTATACGTACCGATGCCAGAATATGGTATTCAAAGGTGCGAAGAGGATACGGAGGTGTGTAGTAGAGTATACGATAACGTTTGACGATTATCGGCATATCCTTTTGGCCCAGTGCAGCATCAGAGTACAGGTCTGTAGTATTAGCTCGTACCACCACGAAGTTTACACCGTGCGTACACACAAAGTAGCGCTTTCGTGGATGGATGACAGAAGAAAAATCCTGGATGATTGCATTAATACCGTTCCCTATGGTTATCAGACCTAAAAGAAGGACAGCTCTGGGTCAGGCCTACATAGGTATACATGTGTGTCGCTGGAGAGAGCATTTTTTCTCCGAGTGTGTACTGGAGCACTTGCAAGCGTCGCCGTATTCCGCTTGTCAGGTATATTGCTGAGGGTGTTGCTAGCCATATTTATATATCTCTATTAGCATGTTGTAGCGCATGTAACTGTGTGTTGCAAGCTCTTCAGGTATGCTGAGTGATAGGCTACTGTAGCTCGTACAAGAGGTATATTCCTAACATTATTAGGTACATTTCCTGCAGTATACAGGAACCCATGTAAGACCGGACGGCTAGCCAAGTATACAAATATTTATTGGCTCGCGCAGTATGATTCAGCATACTTTAGCCCATTCAAGAGTTGCAGTCTTCTCCTTGCCAAGTATACTGGGTGGTAACATGCTGGAGAGCATGCAAGAGACNGACCGGACGGCTAGCCAAGTATACAAATATTTATTGGCTCGCGCAGTATGATTCAGCATACTGTAGCCCATTCAAAAGTTGCAGTCTTCTCCTTTCCAAGTATACTGGGTGGTAACGTGCTGGAGAGCATGCAAGAGACCATCTGGCTGGCCAGGCATGTTACCAGCACATGTTTTTTTTTATTCTCGGAGGTAAACTTGAGCTCATGCAAGTAGTAGTTATCGTCTTGCCAGGTATGCCAATAATGCATCCCTTTTCCCACGTGCTATATACACTGTAGACCAAAAAAAACTGGTTCACCTGCCTAATATCGTGTAGCCTCCCCCCACCCCCTTTTTTCCCTTCGCGCTTCACTCTTCCCAACCCCAGGGCTGACGCCCTCAAAACCTACCGAGCTTGCAGAAATGCCGCAAGACGACGTGTCATGGACTCGACTAATGTCTGAAGGTATGCAGGAGACGATTCACGCCATGAATCCTGCAGGGCAGTCCACAAATCCAATATGCGCCAATTTGAGGAAAGGTTGCACGTCTGTCACGTTTTAATGATTCACGTCAGTCGACATATGTCTCGTTCTTTCACGATTTTTTTCCGGCCACAGCGAAGTCGATAATGTAATATTTTACCGGAGTCCCGATATTCACAGTACACTCGTGAAAAGGTAGCGTACGCGAACTTCCAAATGTTATCACTACCTCGGAGATGCTATGTCCCATCTCTTGTGCGCCGACTATAACACCACGTTCAATCTCAATTAAATCATGATAACCTACTATTGTAGCAGCAGTAACAGCTCTAGCTTCCGACGGCATCGCGTTACTCTGATTAGGTTACATAACTCTGTTATTTGCATACGCACGCCTATGCCAGTTTTTTTGGCTCTTCAGTGTATATTCCATTCTAATGTTATGTATGGGTGCACGTTTTCAGCTTGACGTGTTTTTGTAAGTTTTCAATTATTGTTGTTATTATTATTCTGTATCTCATGTTATTGCCCTATTGTCATGTATGTATCTTCAATAACTTGTGCCTTTTGTGTGTGTTTCGTTCACACAAACACACACACACTGTCCCTTATTCGTTATTCAGACTCGTTCCACACACGTGTGTAATATTGCTAAAGTCAACGTCAGAAGCAGGTTGTCACGCGTATGTGTGTTGTCCTCCCTTTCTGTATCATATGCTAATGCATAGCATTCTAATATATATATATTTGTGTGTGTGTGTGTGTATGTTTGCCAAGTTTAGGTGTGGTTTCCATCCATACTAAGCATAAGTAATAGTCATATTGTTTTCGTACATTTGGCTATTCCCACTTTTGTTTTTTCATCCCACCATCGCACTGTGTTGGCATCGCACATCGTGTCGTTGGTATCAGACTTTAATACCCGTCCATATTTTTATATATTCTGTTTTCCCATTGCTGAAGCATTCGCTTTATTAAACGTCCCCTTGCTGCTTCATAACTCGCCTGTTCACTATGCCTGTGATGTTACCAATATATATATATATGTATATATATATTGATAGTGTCGTAGGAATAGTGTACTGCCCGGTTCCAAGTCCGGGGATCCGTCTGCATGGTTATGTCATGCAGAAGGTAAGTGGGAGGATGAAGCAGCAGCAACTGGTAAGTGAAAGTAAGTGATGCGTGTGTGTATGTAACTTGTGATACTTATGTTAGTTAGTTTTGTAAATAAACTTATTTCTCTCGGCGATGACTCGCACGGTCTTGGGAGCGATGTCATAATAATAATACACATAATTTTCACAAACTACGGCACGATCTCCATTGCACTGATATGCAAATCGGTTAATCCACGATATTTATGCACGGTAGTTCTTTTTTAATGATCGAGACTCGGGGGTTCCCTGTTATGTAAAAATCAACAAATACTGCTTTGTAATTTTTTTTGGAACGATAGATAGACAGGGTGTGTGATGCAGCCTGCCACTTTGGTCTTGGAGGTGCACACATGCTCACATGTATGTAAATACGTGCATTACTTCTTTTGCGTACTGACTAGGTGTACAGGAGGTTTTTTTTTCTCGCAAACTCACACCGCCTGACTACGATTAATATTCATTCTAATCCTTTATATATATATTTCCATTGCTCACGCCAGGGGAGTGAGTGTGTGCCGGTTAAACATTTAAAAGTATTTTTCTCGGCGAGTCATGACCGAGGTCTATAATGAAGTATGAATGTTTATTATTATTATTTAAACATGCAGGTTTTTCTTAAATACTACTTCTCCCGCGCAGCCCAAGCCNAAGTATGAATGTTTATTATTATTATTTAAACATGCAGGTTTTTCTTAAATACTACTTCTCCCGCACAGCCCAAGCCTATATGTGTTTTCGAAACCGTCATTTCTCGAGGACGCTGGCCAGAGCCTTCGGCTATTATGGAATATGAGAGATTATTTAAACATGTTCATTGGAATACTTCCCCGCAATGCCCAAGCGCTTATATGTGTGTTACAAGACCTTCAATTTGTCGAGGACAT
>NQII01004007.1:0-19859 GCA_002778355.1 Clitarchus hookeri
TCACACACACACACATTCACTCACACACACACACGCACACACACAAACACGCCGACTTTCGCATTTATAATATTACTTGGATATGAATCTAGAAGCTATTTCTTAATGGTTCTTTTATGTGGCCGTGCCCTTGTTGGTAGTGATAGTGGTAATATAGTCTCAGCAGATATGGGAATATCAAGAACAAACGAAAGAGAAAAATTGCGTCTCTATTATGTAGAGACACTTTAGTACTTAAGAGTCATACCATGTTACCACGGTAACTACCACAATATCTACATGATAAGAGTTTGACTATTTGAGCGACGCACTGACAATACACTAAGTTGGCAGTACGGCCGTAATACCAGTCCCATGTCAGTAAAATGAATACTTGCATCTATTCGGTTAGGACGGGAGATGACATCCGTTGTGTACTGTTCTGAAGCAGGCCGATCCATAGATTTTGTAACTGTCCCATCATAACCTGCAAATCTTTACTTGGTCCGAGGTGACATCCAAGGTGATTCCACGCATGCTCTATCGGAGACATCGGTTAGAACGCGCTGGCCATGAGAGTACGTCAGTATAACGCAGGCACTCTACATAAACATGCCCTTTTGTTGTTAAGTTCATTCATTGTCTGTTTTTAAAGTCTCTACCCCAACACTGTATCATTAAGGGCACTGTATTAGGATACTGTATGACACTGATGCCCGCTGTGCCATCAGGTTCACCGATTTACTACCAGGGCTGATCTGAAGTCAGATACTAGGGATCCATATAAAATGATACAATGAGAAATATCGGTGCCTCTCCACAACATTGGCTAGGTTTGCCTTCTTCCCCCGGCGTCGTTATGCCCGCACACAGCGTCTATCCGTGGTAGCGCAGAGTGGAGGAGATCCATCGCTGTACATGACGTTATGCCCCTCGTCATTACTCCTGACCTCCTGTTCACGTCACACAACAGATGACGCCGTCTCAACTATGTTTTTAATGACAGCCTACACGTAGGGCGATGAATCTGTAGTCCGGCTGATGCCAGTTGGGCGGGATGACATGTTGGGTTGTAGTGTGTCCAGTTAATATTCCCGGATGGTAAAGGTCACTTGGATACAAAACAGCGGCTGGGTGACGCCACAACATGGCGGCTGGTCGGCGCCGGGCACCTACTCCACATTTCCTGATGTCCCAACATACATAACCATTCTACTTACGCTATCATTAATTAATGCTACTATTGAATATTTTTTGGGTTTTTAATCTAAATTTTAGCAAGTTCCTACCAACAATTCACGCCGTTATGACAGAGCACGAAGTTTTTGTGCTCTAGACCATGCGCAGTTGTTGCGTGGGATTAGTCGACAGTAGAGTGACCTAAGAAATACTCAGATGAGCCTCTAGACAGGCAACGGAACAACTTGTTTGCGCTTTTTGCGCATTGTGGAGATAACGGAATACAATTATTTGGGACGTGACTTACAACACATTGTATTGTTCGAGATCTGCAGTTTTACAATAAAAAAGAAATAGTAAAACTAATTTCTTAAGTACAGAAATAGGATTATTTCACTATACGTCATGTAATAGATGCCAATAACCACTTAAATATATTTACGAAAATGACATGAAAGCTCTATTACTCTACAGTAAACGAGGTAAGCATGAGCAATTAAAAAAACAATCAATACGTTTTGTAAGAGTTGCAAAATGTTAAAACATTTAGCTAATAAATGTTTTCATGAGAAAAATTTAAAAACCTTGGTTATTTGCTCACATATTCATTTATTTAATGGATATCGCTTTGCTAGTTCTAAAATGAACAATATTACTACCCTTTGTAAATGTGTTTTTACACTGATTGGAAAACTGGCTACATAAATTATAAATTAAAAGAAATACTTAACTTAGGTTTACAAATTATAATTAAATATTTTTATATGGTTTTAATTCAATTATGAAATGTGTATTTTAAATAACCAATTACGGCTTAAGGTATACAGAGCTGCAGTAATCATCATAAAAATCTATTAGCACCATTACGAAAATGGCAATAATATTATCTTTAAAGTATGTTTAATGCCCTAATTAGAAGTTATCTAACAAAATATATTCATTTTCTTTCAGTTGTCGAATGCAGTATCAGGTGACTTACAACGAAATGCAACATATTCGAGAGCAGGGAAGGATCTCCAAAGTATTGAGAAATATTTTTTACTTTTCTAAATATGCTGGCTTTGCACCTTTCAAAATCATCTTTTCCCATAATGGCAAAATCAACGACTTGAAATATTCTACACTTTCAGCAATTTATAGTTGTTTCCTTGCAGTAATTATTTTGTATACTTTCATGGATCATATTACAAGAAACAAATATAACTTTCAACTACACATATCGAAAGAAACAATTCTTGTCTGTTCTAATTACTTTCTTTGTACTTTGACAACTGTTTCATTTATCATTGTAAACGTAATGTTTAACTATGAGAAAGTTAAAAAACTAATTAAAAAAATAGAAACCATCGATAGTTTCCTTTTAAAAGGTGTTAGCGACTGCAATACGAAACCACTGAAAATAACATATGCAAAATTTATTGTTGTATTTCTTTTCTTCGTAGCTCTCACAGCCATAGATATTTATCTTACTAGTCAACAAACAGTTTATTTTTTGAGCATTGCAGGAAAGGTAGCATTATTTACAGTTAACTACTTATTTATTGTGCAATGGGCCAGTATAATTGAACTGATCAAAATAATGTTTCAACGTTTGAACGATATGTTTGAACACATGTATGATGGTATTACAGAAACGAGGGAAGTAAACAATGAAATAAATAACAGGAGCCCAGAAGAGAGAAATGTCAGCTATGTCATAACAGAGCCAAATAATGCACAATGGGAAGGCCTACAAGAAATGTATACAACTGAACGTGATATTGACTTTAAAATACCCAACCTGGCGGTAATTCACCATAGACTCACTGACGTGGTATCTTTAGTGAACTCTATGTATGGTGGGGTATTGCTTCTAGACATGTTCTCCACATTCGTCCAAATCGTAACGAATATTTTTTTTGCCATCTATATAGCAGCTCAATTTAACGGTCAAACAGATAACCAGTTTATATACTATGGCTGCATGATTCTGTGTATTTCGTGGGCACTGATAAACACAACGAAAATTTTGCTAAATATACAGTCATGTATCGATGCTAGGGCCGAGTCTCTAGACACTGTGCGTATTGCCAACGAGTTACTTCTGACCAAAGACCTGAGTGCGGATGATAAGGAGCAGCTGAAGATGTTAGTGAGCCAAGTCCGTAGCAGAGAGGTGACCTTCACAGCTACTGGCTTTATAACCCTCGACTACTCCTTCTTATCCTCCATGCTGGGAGCAATAGCGACCTATATACTTGTTCTGCTGCAGTTCGAGATTGCATGAAGAATCTAAAGCGCAATCAACGGAATATTTATACAAATATGTTGTTTTATTAGTATAGATCCAATGATGTAGTTTTCCATTATCAATCGAATGTTTTATTTTCTTTATCTCGTCCAGAAACAATTATAAACATTTTTTAAATAAGAACCCTGAATATTTGGACACTTGGCAAATCTATTTATGAACACGGATGTAATGTAAATGAAAGTTATTCTCTCTCGTGCTTAGCTCTGCAGATGAGAGAAACAGAAAGTTATTTTATTTGAGCTCTGCCTGTTGAAGTCACATTATCCAGAAACGAATAGTATGTCTTAAGACAGATTTGGATACTTATGAGGTCAAATTGACTTTTGTGAATCTGTGTAGAGCGGATTCCTTAATCAGCAAGTGGNGACAGATTTGGATACTTATGAGGTCAAATTGACTTTTGTGAATCTGTGTAGAGCGGATTCCTTAATCAGCAAGTGAGTGGATGGTAGAAAGAGTATTTACTTAATCTTTGCAGTTGGAATGAGAATTTTGTGCAAAAAATTGTCAATGATAAGTAAAAAAACCTATTAATGTACATAAATGTTAGAATGTTTCCACTTCAATAGTATACTGAAGGAAAAGAACTCATGTTTATTTTGAAGAGCATTGAGGATCTATGTTACATACATTCTTTATATATTGAATATATATTCAAGTAGATTCGATGCTAAGTGTTATGGGTGAGAGATAGAGTCTGAAAGTGAGGGAGGGAAGAGATACAGACATAGAGAGAGAGAGAGACAGAGAGAAAGAGAGAGAGAGAGAAAGACAATGTGATTGTGAGTGTGTGTGAGATATAGACAACTTTCTGACTTTTCTGAGAGAATGCTATTTTCTGTTAAATGGTTAAATTTCATGTTTAGGAAATTTCTTAATTTTTTTTCTCATATTCGTTATGTGTTAATCAAGACTTCACGTTATATTTATTTGAACATAAATAGATAAATCATTCTGCTTGCCTAGAAATTTGGCTATTAAACAATTGACAAACTTTTTTATGTGTCAAGTTTTAAAATAATTAATAAGTGCGTTTTAAAGACATAGGCCTACATGCATTTTTTTTTCTCGTGATTCTGATGTGTTTGTTTGACAATTTTTTGTTTACGAATTCGAAAATATATCACTGCCCAACTTTCTTACGAATAAATAAATGTCTTGCAGGATTTTTCGTGTGGTCATATGAAGGACTGCTACTACACTTTTTATATGAAAATAAATTTTGTACAACCCCAGGAAGAAAGAACACGTGTTAGTGTTTATGTGGTGGTTGGACCGATTCACCCAGAAAACGTAGCATCACATATCAATAGAATGTCGTCGAAAATGGTGAACGTGTGGATATAAGTTATAAGTTCTAAGTCCATCTATTATTATGTCAGTTAAAACGATTATGGATATTATTTTAGCATGTGATTTTTTGCTACTGAGATTTTCTATCCGTTATTTGAAAAATCTGTTTCGAAATCAAGAATAAATTTATATGTGATTGAATTTTTACTGTAACAAGTTTGCTGGAGCATTTGAAGCATTTGGTAGACAGATTTTGTTCAGCCAATGTTTTATTTTGAAGTGTTTGCAATTGCACAGTATGTTTAATATCATACTTTCGGAAAAAACACATCCTTGTAAAGAGATATGGTTTTCCGACTGATATGATATGCATAAAGTCACTACAAAGTTGCGCCAGTACTCATTTGCTAAAATTTAAGAACATCTACGGATCGGATCATTTTATACAACGTAAAATGAAATTCGAAAAAACTAATGAAAGTAAAGAGACTCTCACTGAGACTTCATTCAACAATTTTAAAGTGACACAACATTCATTTTTGGCCACTGCCATACTATTCACGATATTAACTGAAATAAGCACAGTTATTACGTGTGTGTGGCAGGCAAGACTTCTAGACCTCATACAATGTGAGTGTTAGTTTCGAGACGCATATATAAAAAGAAACGTCCTTACGTTGTTTACTTATTGCGTTGAGCATAAAATGTTTAGAAAAATTCACAAGCCTAGATGTAAACAATTTTGTAGAGTTATAATTTCATTGTTAGAGTTAATATTTAAAGCCATGTAAGCATTTCAATTCTTATCAGTAACATTGTTTTTCACATTAAATTTAAAATTTTAAATGTACGTTTATCATGCACACATTAGCACTATATTGATATAAGTTATTTGTTCATTCCCGCGAAACAATTTGTACTGATACTTTCAAGGCGACACTACTCATTCGGTGTAATGCATTTTGAACTGTGTTCAATAGTTGCTGCTGAAAATGTTTTATATATTTGGGTATTTTTAACGAAAGTACCATGGCTAAATGAAATTATTTTGTTAGAATACTTAGCCACAACAGAATAGGCATTCATCAAAAGCCTCAGATTAATAGAAATCTTTTTAGTCATTAAAAGACTAATAATATTACACCAAAAACGATCCTTTGCTACTGACACAGAAATAAACTCGGAAATACGAGCAACAACGGTTTCTATGTAACCAGCTGACAGAAAAGATTCTAGTATTGTATATATATATTTAAATATGTGGCTAATAACTTGCACTCATGTACAAAAACTCATATTATGAGAATGTAAGTGTGTTTAAACATTATATTCAATACATACATATACGTAAATCTACAATTTTAAATCCTTCTTTTCAAAGAAATTATTTAAAGTGTACATAAAAATTCTTTGAATGTATTGGAAAAACTTATCTTTATTTAATGCACAACAACCATAGTAATCCCCACTTGGGCATATGAGTAGTGTGGTTTTATATATTGNATATATATTGTTGTGTAAGTAGGCTGATAATATTAAAATGTTTGTTCCAATTAATGGTGACTGACAATACAATCATTGCTATAAAACTTGCGAGCAAAGTAAATATAATTTGGTAACTAAGAAATTTGCCAAATATCCGCATAAATAAATGATATACTAATGATTAGAATTTTGGGCAATGATGATGTCAGATTGTGATGGGGGAAATGTACGTGTAAATGTACTCACATATGACGGATATGTTCTGAAAAATTGAGACTGACTCAGAGTAAAGAGAAACCTTTGACCATCAGAAACATTAGATCAGAGTCAGAGGTTTCCTTGCCTACCATAGGATAACATGTGACTGCTTCACGGGGGCACTTGTAATAACAAACATTATCATTTATGTATGCTTAGCGTTGGTAAATTTGTGATAACGTAGGAGTATATTGAGAGGTTCTGCTATTAACATCTCAACCCTTCTCTTTAGTTAGCATTGCTGATAGCAAATTGCAACGTGGAGTGAGGTGGACTGGCGTTGTAGTGTTCCCAGTTCAGTATCATTACACTTCTTTTGGAGTAGATGACCGCTTCGCCAAAGTTGGAAGGTCAGATGTTCGGTGTCACAATCTGTGCATCTCTTTACAGTTTCACAAGTCTCGTTCTCCACGCTTGATGATCTGAGGACATATCACATATATTTGTTATTAATCTATGATAATATACGAGTTATACTTCCGCAACATGCCCTTTCAAATGATTTCTTAATCGTAATACATTAGGGTGACCAGTTGTAATGTGACTGCTTATATGTATGTAGTACTTCTGAGGAGCATAATTTGCAGAAACTGAGGCAATATATTTTGCAGAGCACCATAAAACGTCCTTTTGATTTAGTGCAGGTTCTCCTCGATGAGTGTATCCACTCTTGAGCGGGATACGACAGGGTAGTTAACGTGCATTTTTTGGTGATGCAGGTGGCGGAACATTGTCTCGACGCAATGTAAGTGTAATTACTTATTTGTAATTTCTGTACAATTAAAATNTGATGCAGGTGGCGGAACATTGTCTCGACGCAATGTAAGTGTAATTACTTATTTGTAATTTCTGTACAATTAAAATGATAAGATATTTTGGAATGCAAAGATCCTTCCATGCTGCGCGATTTTCTATGGCAATGACTGTATTAAAATGACCAGTTACACGATTTGAACGTTATGTCACTTTTGTAAATGTTGCAATGTAACACATATCGTTTTGTATGTATTGTGTAAATGTTGCAGTATAAGCATTTTGTATGTTAATATGAAAATATAAAGTCTAAGGACAGTTTTATTCATATTAGCGTTATCTTAATACAATTGAATACCTGCAAATGCATTTGAAATTTTTTTGTAACAATATTAGGTTGTGCATGCCAGAAATTTTTTTGCACAGTGGCTTCAACTTAGCAAGAATGTCAGTTTTCAAAATGTGAATAACCCTGTTTGAATGTTGAATAAAATTGATGTTTAAATTATGTACACGAACTGTGATCATATTGAGTTACAATTAAGAAATATTATTTTTAAATGTTTACAACTCTGAAATATTTTTATAAAATATTAGTTTGTAATATAGTATTATACATNTTTTAAATGTTTACAACTCTGAAATATTTTTATAAAATATTAGTTTGTAATATAGTATTATACATATGAATTTAAATTTTGTGCTTAGGTTATTATATTTTTTTTGTAAGTTAGTGGTACACAAACTCAACAACGGAAGATATACTCTTTTTACAAGAATTAGTAAATATAGGAATTGCTTGAAATTATTAATAAATGTATTAATTTTAATTTGTGATTATAGGTTTAATGTAATTCCTTTATCGGAGCTGTTTGAGGAAATGCTCTATTCGAGTTAAAAAAAACCTAACATCACTAAAAAAATCTATAATTTTGTTTACAATGTTTTAAAACTAATAAAATAATATTGCAAAATATTTTAGCTAGAAGCAGTAGATGGAAACGTGGTAATGTGTCCCCCTACTGATATATTAGCTCCCTCACTATTTAAAATAACTAAGAACTTACAACAGTAGTTCTTCTGTGCATTAAAATGAGTTCTTGATCTTTTGCAGAAATTTGATTGTTAGTTTATTCTCACATTATGATTGAACAATTATTTTAATGCTTCCTTATGCTACTCTTTGTATTACAGCCCCGCCGTGCATATTACATGAATGTCTTATTTAGTATCAACCTGCAACATGCACTTTAATATAATGATATACACAGCAAATGAAAGGGCAACTGAAGCAGTCATGAACGAAATAACTATCTGTAAAAAAGCCGGGAAAGTAGATTCAGTGTCGATATTTACACCCCCGTCTAAAAGAGAATTCAAATTAATACAATGTTTAAATACCATCCATGTATCCAAATGTTAAGGTAAGATTCACATAGATGATCGACCAAAAACCTATCAACTACCACTGAAAAAAAAATTCCACACAACTTTTAAATCAAGTGGTAAGACGTTTGTGTTTGCAACATTTTTGAGTACGCATATGAACGAAGTATTATTCAGAAAACAACCTGGCCATTGCATGCTCGTTTGCATGGTTCTATTCGCAAAAAAGTTAAAGTAAATTCAACATTTTGGACTTTGAATTGGAGAAACCGCGCCAATGGTCGCAAACAAAATATGCAAGGAACTGATTGGACATAAGTTAAAAAAAAAACTCGAAACTTTGTTGGCAATGTAAACAAGAAGCATTTAGTAGATTTTAACTAAAGCAGTACGATAGTCGTTAATAACATTTTTTAATTTTTTTATTATTCACCTACCACAATGCGCTGCCCTACAACTATATTGCCCAAGAATAAATTCTCTGACATGTTAATTAAGGTTTCTTTCTACTGGTGTCATTTGAAAATAATGTAATTAAGAAGTTGAAGACGTATGACATATACGAACTAAGTGGAAGTGCTAACTTGAAGTGCTGAACAGTCGAGATAGCTGTCAAGGAATGTGAAGTAAATTACCCGTACAGTCAACAGGCAGGCATGAAGGCTGATTTCTCGACAGGAAACAAGCCAGTTGTGCACATACATTAACAAGCGCTGGCACACCGGCCAATGATCACCTGGGATCAACAGCAGACCATGAACTGCAGACTCAGTGACTGCCAGTGACCAACACGAGCTATCAGCATCAAGGCGTGATATTATTTTACCGGATTACGTTCTGCCCATTTCTGAACCCCAAATAAAGTCTTCAAATATAGGACGACTTAACATCAAAGAATTTCCTAGAATACTCTCCCTTCACGGAATTTTTGCAACGGTTGAAAACTCGCTGCGATATAAGTAAGCACGGCCAAAGCCGCAGTCGATGTAAGAAGGTGATCTCAAATTTAGCGTAACCATAGGAAACATACAAAATCTGATAGTAGCTAGGACTATGAGCAAGGAATGATTTAAATGTAACTCCGACAAGGATGATGACGGCCGTTCGTTATAAAGAATACAAACTGCATTTTCAGTAATGAAAGTCCTTCCAACGGTACTGAGGAGAAATTTGGATTCATTGAAAAAGTTGTGAAATATGGACACACAAAGATGTGCATGGGACCTTGAGACTACTATTGTCTGCGATTTCTGACATAAATCTAACGTCCCCACAACAATTGATTGTTTAGATATTTAATTTCTATCCAAAGAGAGATGTTTATCAGTGTCAAAAGTTTTGGAGCTTTAAGCGACCTTTTCAGGCACACGATACTTTTTCCAGGGTGCATGATAACTTTTACATGTTTTTACTTGACGTAATAAAAGAGTTTTTGGAAATTTAAAAAACCAATAGTATTTCATTAAACAGAACGTAAAGTATTTCTAGGGAATTGAATATAAAATCCTACAAATTTGTTAAATATTAAAAATTGGCTCAAGTTACGTAATGACCTCAACACAAAGTGCGTGGTACATTACCACCTTTCCCTCTACTGTGTGTAGAAGAGCATTTCAAGCACGACGAGGCCACAAGAACAAATAGTTTAATACGTAGGCTTTCTCTGGGTTGAAAAAAAAATGCAAATTAGTGAATAAGCGTTGACTACTTTAGTACTGTCTCTACTATCTAGTAGTGTGAGTACGATAGAGTCAAATGTTTCTGCGTAGTGATACTTAAATAAGTTTATTTATCATAACTTCACCTTTTATATGTTTGACCTGTTATACGAGCTGTGTAACGAAGGATATTGTATGTCACTGATAATAAATAATCTTGCACTGCATAATTTTTTATCTCCTCTTAATCTATCCCGAATGTATCGACACAAAGCAAGTGAAACATTTTCTCTGCTGGTCCATAGTAGTTTACATAATATAAAGCTGAATTTAGTTGTTAGATTACTTTAACTCAGTGGTAACAATTCACATTTTTGGAACGAAAATAGCACATTAAAACTCTAAATTTTTTCCTTGTTACTTTAATAGAAAGAATCATATGCACGTTTGCATGCAAAACTACTTCACAAAATGTTCAGAAATAACTAATAATCATATTATAAGTCTCGATTTATATGAAAAATTTACTTTTATTTATACAAGTAATAAACATTTTCATTATTTCATTCATAAATGTTGGGTTTGGAAATCCATGTTTTCCTAGAATTTAGACACGCACCTAACTACCAGGTACCGGGGCAATATTCTTGTAATTTTTGTTGTAGAAAAATGTTTGAGTTAATCTGTTTCAAAATTCCAGAGATGTAACCAGTCAACAAATGTCGAGTTTCTTCGTTTTGCTTTGTTACTGAATATGGTAGTATTGAACAGACATTAAAGAGCAACTGATGCAAGAACCCGTTATCAAATAGCACGCAAGAGATTGCGCCAAACATCGCACTAATGAAGATGGTGGTTTTATTTCCTAAGAAGCTTGCCTGACATACACTCAATAAAATAGCCCATTTCAAAAAGGTAACCTCTCCAAAATAACGACCTTTCAGAATAAAGAGCATAAAGAGTTTTTCACGAATATTTTTATAATATTTTTGACTGTGGCAATACACATCGAAGAAAAGAAACTCGTGTTTTTTTTTATCAATCCAATTATTCATTTTAAAGCAAATTAATTACAATAAAAAAAATACCTCGAATGTTATTTCTAAATATAAAACACATGAAAAAATTTCAAATTTGCCTATGGTCCTACTTTATCATTTGTAAGGTAGTTATATAAAATTTTTTTGTCCAAGGTTTTCTAATAAAAAAGAACAAGATCCATTTAATGATGGAGCTCACAACCATAAGTAATTTTAAATGTCACTTTCTGATCCTTCGTACGTCATATTTAAATAAAACGCTCATTTAAGGAACTCTCGAGTTGAAAGTACGTGGAATGTATAAAGACGATATAAAATTTTATTTGAGTTGTTACGAAATTCAAAATACACAATTTGGTAGGCTAGAACATGGGTTGTTAACATTTTTGTTCGGTTTGGTTTGGCTTTCTAATGACACTATCCCGCAGTAATACTTTCACAATCATACAGAAGCATTAATATTTAATAATAATATAAAGTCATGTGTAATGTTATCTGATTATTGCCTGTTGCCGCGGGCTTGCTGTTAACAGCAACATCATAGTGCCACCAGAAATGGGAAAATCGAGAGAAAATGATAGGCTAAAATTGTGATTTTCTCAATTGGAAACACTTTTGTACTGCTGGTTCTATGTCGCAAATTGATATATCTGTCGATTCGTTGTACTTTAATATCCCTTGAGGCAAGTCTCTCCACAATTGTGGTTACTTGGCCTAGTTATTTACGAATAGTAATGAATCGGTAATTCACATAGAATAAACCGTTGGCGATTGTAAGCAAAATATTTATAAGGACGTAACACGTAAAAGCCAGTGTCAAATTAATTTCCTGTCAAACTGCCCGACGGCAAAATGTTATTATAAAATCCAAAAAGGAGAAGGAAATTCCCTACAGGTTAAGCCGAAACAGAAACGTTAAATTAGTTTTCACACAATGGAAAACTGTTTTTATAAAAATGACGGGAAAGTAGCGTTGCCAGGAAACGGGGACCAGAATGACTTAAAAGAAATGTCCGGTGTTTAAAAACCGGTGAAATGGTAATTTGTTACCAACGCAGTAATCCTGGTCACCTTCAATTCAAATGTCCGTTGCGAGAAAAACCTGTGGGACAAGGTTAATTTTCAAACACCAATTTGTTTAGTAAGAATGGGTTGTTGTTTGTTCAATTTATAGTTGGGAATTTAAGTATGTCTGCATTGGTAGATTTATGTGCTTATGCGTCTCTCATAAAACATGAAACTTGTAATTAAGTTATGCGTGAAGCGCCAGCTGGTACCGTACAAATAAAAGGGGGAGAATCTGACGTATTTTACTTACCAGACGGAGGAATGATTAAATATGTTATAGAAGTGAAAACAATTAAAATTGACCATTTTCATGGAAAACGCCTTTTCGTTTTTTTTTTAATTTATCACATAATATTTTTTTGGCAGCACCCAGGCATGTAGTGATGTAACAAGAAATAGGTTGAAATAGGGCTTTTCCCTGAGACCATTTTTTGCTTTGGAAATTGAGCCTTCTCACTTTCGAAAGATTCGAATGTCACAACATTCTGAAAAGATAGTACAGGCATTAGTGCATTTAAAAATAGAATATAATGATGTGTTTATGTCAAAAGTACGGCATCGTAAAGATATTCCTGTTGTGTGGAAATTAAAAGCTAGCGAGCCTATGGTTTGCGTGACATGCCGTGTGTCTACAACCAAAAAGCATATATTTAGGCATTCAATTAATTAATAATAGGGACATGGAATTGTGGAGGAATCCACTAGTTTGTATACGAGCCCGTCTTTTTTGTTACTGAAAACAAAAAAAAAACAGGTCAATATCGGGTAATATGTGATTATACGCTGAAGAGCCAAAAAAACTCGTACACCTGCCTAATATCGCGTAGCCCCTCCCTCCCCTCTTCAGGAGCTGTAGAAGTGCCGCAAGACGACGTGGCATGGACTACACTGATGTCTGAAGATATGCAGAAGGCAATTCACACCATTAATCCTGCAGGGCAGTCTACAAATTCAATCTGCGCCAATTTGAGAAAGGGTTGCATGTCTGTCAAGTTTAATGATTCTCTTCAGTCGTCATTTGTCGCGTTATTTCACGATCTTTTTCCGGCCGCAGCGATGTCGAGTATGTGATGTTTTACCGGATTCCCGATATTCACCGTACACTCGTGAAATGGTCGTACGCGAACATCCAAATTTTATCGCTACCTCGGAGATGCTGTGTCCCATATGTCGTGCGCCGACTATAACACCACGTTAAAACTCACTTTATTCTTGATAACCTGCCATTGTAGCATCAGTAACCGATCTAGCTGTCAACCGCATCGCCTTACTCTGATTGGTTCCATAACTCTGTTATTTGCATTCGCACAACTATACAATTTTTTTTGGCTCTCCATTGTATTAAGGCTAATATAAAATGGTACGTTGATTCATATCCGGTACCATTAATGGAAACTGTTTTTCAACACTTGCAAAGATCTAAATATTTTACCATATTGGATACGAATTTTTTTTTTACTGTGTGGATTCATACCCAAGAAGGTAGATAGCCGTTTACGTTTTGTACCCCTTGGAGGTTGCATCAGTGGACACGTCTGTCCCTAGGGGTAATTTCAGGGCCCCAATGTATGTCTCGAGAGTTGAAACACGTGTTAGGACGGAACTTGTAAGAGTTCGCCTTTACGTACTTTGATGACGTGTGCGTTTACAGTAACTCGTTATAGGAACGCCTCAAACATTTGCGGACAGTTTCAGTCTCCTTAGGGAAGGCTGGTCTATTTGATAAACCAGAAAAAAATGGTAGGTAGAATAACATGTCCAACATTTAGGGTTTATTATTACAGAGAAGATTCATCGCTGTACATAATTTATGCCACTCGTCGTTACTCCTGACCTTTTGGTCACGAAACACCACAGATAACGCCATCTCAGCTATGTTTTTAATGACAGCCTACACGTAGGGCAGTGAATGTGTAGTCCGGCTAATGCCATTTGGGGTAGGATGATATGGCGTGTTGTAGAGTGTCCAGTTAATGTTCCCCTATTGCCCGCGCTGATGCTATAAGGTTGCGTACTATTTTGTGTGCAATACGGTAATCTTCGCCCAGCGTCTTCTGCCATAGTCGACCGGAAACTTCTTTTGATGTGTGGGTGCACTCTCTTACAGATTGGTCCCACCAACGGGCCACTGTAGCATCGTGATGTCACACCTATATGACAGTTACAAAATACACTGAAGAGCCAAAAAATCTGGAACACCTTCCTAATATCGTGTAGGGCCCCCGCGTGCACGCAGATGTGCCGCAAGACGACGTGGCACGGATTCTACTAATTTATGAAGCTATGCAGGAAGCAATTCACAACATTAATCCTGCAGGGCAGTCTAAAAATCCATAGGAGTGCGACGCGGTGGAGATCTCTTTTTAACTGCACGTTGTAAGGCATCCCAGGTTTGCTCAATATTGTTCATGTCTGGTGATTAAATGGCCAATGAAAGTGTCTTAAGTCATAAGAGTGTTTCTGGAGCCACTCGGTAGCACATCTCGACGTGTGGGGTGTCGCATTGTCCTGCTGGAATACTCCACGTCTGTCGGAATGCACAATGGACATGAATTTGTGTATGTGATCGGACATGATGCTTACGTATCTGTCCCCTATCTCGTATCTAGACGTATCAGGGATCCCATTTCACTCCAACTACACACGTCCCATGCCATTACAGAGCCTATACAAGCTTGAACAGTCCCCTTATTACATGTAGGGTCAATGGATTCATGAGGATGTCTTTATACCCATACACGTCCAAGCACCCGATACAATTGGAAATGAGACTCGTCAGACCAGGCAACGTGTTTCCAGTCATAAACAGTCCAATTGTGGGTT
Organism: Clitarchus hookeri; assembly: GCA_002778355.1. Classification (NCBI taxonomy): domain Eukaryota; kingdom Metazoa; phylum Arthropoda; class Insecta; order Phasmatodea; family Phasmatidae; genus Clitarchus; species Clitarchus hookeri. Next base: position 15,216 of record NQII01004007.1, read on the forward strand.
TGACTGACCCAGGCGAGTCGTAAAGCTTTGTGTCGTGCAGTCAACAACGGCACACGAGTGGGCATTCGGTTTCGAAAGCCCTTATCAATGATAATCCGTTGAATAGTTCGCACGCTGACACTTGTTGATGCACCAGCATTGAAATATGCGCCAATTTTAGAAAGGGTTGCACGTCTGTCACGTTTAAGGATTCTTGTCAATCGTAGTTTGTCCCGTTCGTTCACGATCATTTCCGGCCGCAGAGATGTCGAAGATTTGATGTTTTACTGGATTCCCGATATTCACGGTACACTGGTGCAATGGTCGTACGCGAAAATCCAGATTTTATCGCTACCCCGGAGATTTTATGTCCCATCTCTCGTGCGCCAACTATAACACCACGTTCAAACTCACTTAAATCTTTATAATCCGCAATTGTAGCAGCAATAACCAATCTAGGAACTTTGCCAGACGCTTGTTGTCTTATTTAGGCGCTGCCGATTGCATCGCGTTACTCTGATTGGTTCCATACCTCTGTTATTTGCATACGCACGCCTATACCAATTTTTTGGCTATCCAGTGCACGTCCAGACGATCTCATGCATACCCATATTACGGCCTACACAGATCTCCGTCGGATGTATGTAATGCTGGCGATTGCACCTACGAAGCATACCCCGTGTTTGGTGGCCTTCTTTCATTGTGTTGAGTGCCTGACGCTCAGCACATGCTTTAAAGCAGTATTGTCACGACTATATCATTCCGGAGGCCATTATACATGTTACAAATTAATGCAAGTAGTAAGCATTTTCATAACGTCAGTATGGTTTAAACAACTCATGTTAGAAAAAAAAAACCAGTTCTTATGGGAGAGTTTAGTATAGGGACAAATGGTCACCGCTAGGTGCGCAGTATTCCAAAGTGGTCGTTTTATAATTTGATTTTAAGCTACGTGAATAATAATAGGGAAATATTTTACTTAGTTACGTAGTTATTTTGTATTTTATTTAAAATTATTGCAATTTTATTTTTAAAAGTAGAAAATAGATAAAATCATGTTCAAATGCGACCCTAGCGCTTACCTAGTGGCGAAAAGTTATAGTTACCAAACCAAAAGCATTGAGCTGCCCAACCTGAGTAGAATAAACATACCATGAGATAGCATCCACGTGTATCATATTAGTATAATGTGAACTATTACTGTTGGGTGTTTTAATTCTTGTATCTAAGTGGAAATTTTTAGTTGGGAATGACTATCCTTAATAGTTAGTAAAAAAATGTTTGGCAATAACGTTAGTGGCAGGAAGCAAAGAGACAAAAAAAAAACCAGTTTACACGAGAACTTTCAATGTATGTTTAGAAGGAAATGTACCTCACAGATATTTTTTTGATCGCATCATGAGCTTTTGCTGTATCCGTGGTTGGTGACACAAAAATATTGACTTAGGATCACGTGCGGCGATCTCTATTGGTTAAAGTTATACAAAAATCTAATTTGTTCATTTGATGTAGTGTCTGGTGAACCAAAACCAACTTTAATAAAAGTTTGTATTTCAACTGATGTAAAAATGAAATAAGTCAGACGTTAAAAAATACCACAGTTATTAGTTATATGCAAATCATTACACGTTACAATGGTTTAAGAATAATTTGAAATGACCAATAATAATTTCCTATAAAAAAGGGGAGGTAACTGCTCTTCTGTGTACACCTCACCCCACTTTCCAGGAAAAATACATATTTTGTAGAAAGTGACAAATATACTATATTAAGTGTTTAGTTTTTAAATAGCAAAGTTAATCGAATGAATTACTTGTTGGTATAAATAATTTTAAATACAATATCATGAGTTAGATAAGCTTCCATAGTAAAAACACACAAGAATTTTTTTAATTACTTGGTTAATGTTACTTTCAATTATCGTATAATTGACCCCATATTTATTTTGAATTTCTGCAAAAGGCGTTTTTATTGAGGATCTACAAATTAAAGCACATATTAGCAACATCAAATCAAGGGATCTATTTTCCTTTCAGGGTATGTGAATTGATGCATATATAAACGTAAATGATAGCTTTTCTCGTATATAGCATTATAATTAACATTTTTTCATCAGCTTATTTAATACAAATTATGGGGAAAAACCCAATTAACTGCATAAAATAAAGACAATCATTGCGAAAGAATTATTTCCGTATAATTGAATTGCATTAATTTACATGAAATAAATGAATGCAAGATTCTCCACTATCGAAAATCTTAATCCTGCCTATCCAGTCTCAGGAAAGAACCGCAATACTATCTTTGCAAATCTAGGCTGAGTTACACGAACACTACTTTTATGGTTAAAATTAAACTTAATTTTTTTTAATGATAGTGAGATTCATGTAATTTACCTTTCCTTATAGACAAATAATGAACGGATTTCCTGTTGAATAAATGGGTGGACCAACTATAAAATAACTAGGTAATGGGCAATCAGGAATTTTTCTTACCAATTTTTGATACGCATACAGGCTTGGAGCCGTTTTCGAGCTGATAACTTCGTAATAATGTAATTTTCAATGGTATCTGAAAATTTTATTGCATTCGACTGTTTTTCGTTTAGCGATGTTGTTGATTGCTGTAGAGTAAAGATGTCGTATGCATTAATTATTATTACGTGTGTTATTTCAGTGAGTAAATCAATGAAAAGAAACACTGAAATTAAAAAGATACTGTATAACATTTAGTTTTTTCTATATATATGTTAATTAAAAAATTAAAATTTATTGTATCTCATGTACATACGTTAAAAAAAAACACATTTCGTTACTTACCTACAACGTGTAATTTCACTTTAAAGTATGTTATTATATATGATAAATAATAATACTCACATATGTAAAGAAAATGTATTTTTCTGACTTATTTACCGCTAAAAACAAGAATGGATATTATTTCGTAAACTTTCTATTTGGTAAAATTACATTAGGTACAAAACACAAAATAAAATTATTTGAAATACATCTTTATTTCTGTATACAATGCAGTCATGTCACCATTTCGTCAACAAAATATGCCAAAACAAACATCGCAATAAGTACAGTCGGTTCACGACTGGAAGAAACTTTCGAAAATCAACCTATGAAAAAACACCTTAGTCGTTAGCGAAATGCATATAACATTACATACAGCGACGATCGTGCATAAAGTTATGCAGGTACGTTGCCAGCACAAAGAGAGGAAATAGTTCCAAAGTTTTAATGTAATTGTTAATTTATCGCTTACAAATGGGTGTCGAAAAGACTTGTACCTTATTATGCCAATTATTAATAACCTGATGCTAACGTATTTAGATTTCAACATTTCTTGCATTGTCACATGATCACGCTCAAGGTGAAAGTAACGCGGCCATTTGTTTACTAAACTTCGTTCCTTGTGTTGTTGGCGGGGTGGAGTTGACACATGTGCCAGAGAATTTGTGCAATTATCTTTTTTAAACTTTAATTATTCATTTATTTGTCTTTTATCCGATCTTTATTATTTGGTTTTTAATAACGTATGATTTTAATTTGTGCTCACTTTCTCATTGTACTGATTACTTTTGTTTTTATGTGTTTCGTGAACGTGTCTTTCCTTTACCACTCTATTCTAACGTTGCAGTTTTTGCACATAAAAATTGTTTTCACATTTTCGAAGACGTAGAATCCTTCACTCGCAAACTCTGCCGTCCTGTCGAAGACCGTCACAAACATTTTTAAATAACGTTTTACAATTGCGCGAAACATCCGACTCAGTCTACCACCGCGCCATTTTAACGTCTGTATCAATTTCGATCAATACTGGTGATCTTACCTTTGATGAACGGGAATTTCTTGAAAGTCACTAATAATCGATTGTAAATAGACAACAACTATCGATTCATCAAAATACTCGCATTTTGGGTTTATAGAATGAAATGTTTTTCGCTGGCCTCGCATATTCTTTTGTGTGAAATTCTCAAGATTAAAAACTTTACACTTGTGAAATATATATTAATAATATATACATGACTTTTGTAATGGGTACGTGTATGTACGAACACATGTACACACACACACAGTGGAATGTAAACATTGCATGTAAACATTGCTGGAAGGATACAAAATGGGCTTGAAAGTAGATCTTTAGCAGGGCTTCAAGAAAGTCTCTTCCAGTCGTGAACCGACTGTATGTGCAACTGCGGAACCAGGTATTAACGAGAATACAATAATTTGCTGTTGTTAAANTGCAACTGCGGAACCAGGTATTAACGAGAATACAATAATTTGCTGTTGTTAAAACATAGAAAACGAGTTGCTTACTTTGATGTTCTGTAATACTTGTCGCGTGCCGGTTTAGGGATTATAGCCCGATATTGGCCCACATCCATCACCCCCTCACACCACCCCCGCCTCGCGCACTTCGCTAGGCGCCTTCCAGACGGCACGTGGAACCAGGGCCGGTGGAAAATTTTCAGTACACGTGAAGCTGAAGCGTAGGCCTTCCCCCTTCACCCCCTTCACCCCGGACACCTCTCGCCCACCGCGAGATCTGTGGAGTACAGGGAATTCACGAGATATCAACCAAATAATCGGGCGTATTTCACCTAACTCAGAAAATACGCACCACGGAAGGATCGCTGACGACAGTAGGTATTACCCC
>NQII01004007.1:20162-75291 GCA_002778355.1 Clitarchus hookeri
ATAGACACGAGACAATATATTCATACTTCAAAATACCACAGTCATAGTCTACCTCATTACCAAACCTGCAACCTCCACGCACCTTATAGTTGGTGCCTGGGGGACATTAACTCTGACCATATAAGCCACCATGTCTTCCACAGTGGCGGTACATGAGTCGTCGTTANTGGTGCCTGGGGGACATTAACTCTGACCATATAAGCCACCATGTCTTCCACAGTGGCGGTACATGAGTCGTCGTTATACTGTATATAATAATTAGGAAATAATGATGCATACACAAGTTTTTCATCAGGTAAACACCACAGGTAGTTATATTATCAAATTAGTTTTACTAGGAATCGCGTCCTCACAGCTAACACGCTCAAAGATATTTAACGTCTGTGGCCAGCGAGGCTGATCCATTTTTCTTTAAAATTACACAATCCACGTGGTGTACAAATGCGAATGACATACAGTAAGCACTAGCGGACTATACTATAGACATATATAGTTACTTCTATGTTGGTGCACTACTTAATACAATTGTGATATTTCGAAAAAAATATTTTCAATAGGCCCTACTCATTAAAAGAAATAGTTTAAAATTTAAACTTAACTTAAAAGTTTAATTTCTTCGATAAATTAGACAATAATATAACTAGCTGAAGTTAAAAGTCAGCTAGAATTATAGTTACTTGATATGCCAATTTTGATTTAAAAACAAACATTTTGACTCAATTTAACTCCTTAATGCGCAAGACTACTTGAAACAACACAAATTGAAAACAATACGTACCTTCTCCACTGGAAATGAAATTTTTGAAAACTTTGTGCCAAGTATGAGAAACACAAACTTGTAGTGAAAAAATTTACTTACAGCAAATTCTATTTTTTGTCATTATGTCTCCCGCAACATAAGACAGTTTTGCGTGAAGACACTACTAATGTCATTACAAAATTAAATTGGAGTTGGCCGACAATAGAATACTTCATTTAGGGCGGTTGATGGGTTTCGATCGAGTTATTCATCTCGCGATTTCAAGTTAATTCGCTCTCTTGTGGTTTGTTGCTGACTTTCACAAATAGNTTTCGATCGAGTTATTCATCTCGCGATTTCAAGTTAATTCGCTCTCTTGTGGTTTGTTGCTGACTTTCACAAATAGACGATAAATTTGGTAGCATATTTGACTGTCCGGTAAAGATAAACATTAATTCCGAAGAGTGCACAGCCCAACACTTTTCTTCGATATCTGTCATGACTAAGTAATTGATTGCGCTGAGTTTTATGCTTGATGGACAACGAAGTTGACACGTTTATAACAGTCCTTTCCACGCAGCTGGTAGAGATAGTACGTATTATAAACCTTATTCCTTAAAAATGTAATTTACTCTGAACACACTCTATTATGAGATATTTAAACAGTGATTGTTAGTAAATGTGAAGTGAGTGAAACCCAGTTTTCAAAAGCTTCGGCAAATTTTCAGGCAGCAGTTTCCTTTCTTAGAAAAAAATCTAATTGATCGTTTTTTTTCCGTTCACTAAAGTCAATACGTTTTTGTTTCTGTGTATGCACGTGACTTTTTCTTGTGAACTCGATATAAATCTGGAAATGCTGAAATTAATATGATGAACGTACGTGACCAAAATTTATGCGGACAACCATGTAATTTTTTTAAATTTCGACAATAGCGCTGCAGAGCAACGACGAATTTCACAAAATAATCTAAACTTTTATATAGAAACTTTTTGATTAATAAGTAATTTTGGGTGTCGTAATTTTGATTTCTCTTTAATTAGGGCTTACAAATGTTCTTTAATATGTTCTTGTGGTGATTCATCTTTCATTTGGTCTCCAATTATGGTATGGAAGTCTGACGATACTACTGACTTTAATATGTTCCTGTGGTGATTCAGCATTCATTTAGTCTCCACTTATGGTTTGGAAGTCTGACGATACTGCTGACATTAATATGTTCTTGTGGTGATTCAGCATTCATTTGGTCTCCACTTATGGTATGGAAGTCTGACGATACTACTGACTTGAAAAAGTTCTTGTGGTGATTCAGCATTCATTTGGTATCCACTTATGGTAGGGAAGTCTGACGATACTACTGACTTTAATATGTTCTTGTGGTTATTCAGCCTTCATTTGGTCTCCACTTATAGTATGGAAGTCTGAGGATACAACTGACTTTAATAAGTTCTTGTGGTGATTCAGCCTTCATTTGGTCTCCACTTATGGTTTGAAAGTCTGACGATACTACTGACTTTAATAAGTTCTTGTGGTGATTCAGCATTCATTTGGTCTCCATTTATGGTTTAGAAGTCTGACGATACTACTGACTTTAATAAGTTCTTGTGGGGTTTCAGCCTTCATTTGGTCTCCACTTATAATTTGAAAGTCTGACGATACTACTGATTTAAATATATATATATATATATATATATATATATATTACTATAAAACTATTTTTCCTCATTTTCTGGTTGGTAAATTATTTAGTTTAATTTAATTTACTTAATTTCGTTTTTCCTAGATCTTTAAATTTCTCCTTAAATATTCTCTAAACATTAAAATGTGACTGTTTACATTGCAAATAGGTATTCATAAAGTAATTTATTTGAGTATTATATTTGGGCTCTTATCTTATTAACGGACTTAAGGTTATTGATAATACTGAATATAATCAGTATTTCATAAGTGTATATATATTTTTAACTGTGGGTTCTAAAATTGTTTTCATCAGTAAGACACACTTTTTTTTAAACANATATATATATATATATATATATATTACTATAAAACTATTTTTCCTCATTTTCTGGTTGGTAAATTATTTAGTTTAATTTAATTTACTTAATTTCGTTTTTCCTAGATCTTTAAATTTCTCCTTAAATATTCTCTAAACATTAAAATGTGACTGTTTACATTGCAAATAGGTATTCATAAAGTAATTTATTTGAGTATTATATTTGGGCTCTTATCTTATTAACGGACTTAAGGTTATTGATAATACTGATTATAATCAGTAGTTCATAAGTGTATATATATTTTTAACTGTGGGTTCTAAAATTGTTTTCATCAGTAAGACACACTTTTTTTTAAACATTTATTTTTGGGTTGCCTCATACCCTCGATTTTCAATTTTGGAACAATATTTAGATTTCAGTACAGAAATGAGATTGTTTTAGCCTTCGACAGCTAGCCATTTTTAGCCAAGATGATAACAATATTTAACTCATAGAGCTGTCAGCGATATTGTGTGATTGTAGACGGGGTATTTTTGCCTGTTGATTACTATCTTCCGCCATTGTAAGCTGTACTGAGGTACACATTTTTTATGGGCAACTAAAAAAATTGTTTTTGAAAGAAAATACTAATTGCTAATGTTGTTTCACTATACATGTTATTAATGCCCACCAATATTATATTTAAGTCAGTTTTTACTACAATCCTACTCTTTAACATTTTCCCCTGTGAAGTATTCTTCCTGTGAGATGTTTTTAAAGATATATTTATATTACGTAGAACTCCAGAGCTCATTTACGTTCAGAAGGATCGCACGTGATACATGTCTTCAGTGGGACGGTATTTTTGACATCACACAAAATGTTTTCTTGGGATATAACAAGTTTGCTGGCTTCATTCAAATGTTTGTTGAAATATATTCAAACTTTATTCAGTTTACAACATGTGACAAAATTATACTTTATTGTAACAAAAACAATACAACTTATCGGCACTATTATAACCAGTGTGTCCTTTGAGAGGAGGGTCAAAATACGTATTTGGATTAATGCATTAGAGTAGGCAGGTATTATCGCTAAGACGAAGTCAACGCTATGGTACATTAAAAATGAAAAAAAGTTTATCATTACTTGATTGTGTATAATTCTTTACACAGTCAGTATATTATTTGCATACTATGATTCAATACAATTTTTTCGGACAAAACATTATTTATTGCTTGTGGCATACATTATAAAAATCTAACTGAAAAAAATATCCCTTCAAGAGAGACTGAAAATAACTATTCTGTACACTTTTGGTTTTGTTCTCAGCTCTTAAGTGAATCTCCAGCGATGGAATTTAATGATATGCAAGATATTCGCAGCCAAAAATTATCTAAGAGATAATGAGAACGGTACTTTACGTTTCTAAGTTTATTGGTTTAGCACCTTTCAGACTTACCACGTCTCTTGGAGGTAGAGATACCGATATAAAGTACTCCATACCCACATCAATATATAGCGCTTTCCTTGAAGTAATAGTTTTATATGGGAGCACGGAAGACATAATACAAAGGCATAGCATGTATTTTTCGGACATTAATTTTAAAGTAGCAATTTTAGTAGCTTTCAATATATTTTTGAATTCTCTGACTTCAGGTGCTATTATTTTTGTGAATCTCACATTTAATTACTGGAAAATTAAAAACTTTGTAACTAAGGTGAAAACATTTGAAAATTGTTTTTTAAAAGCAGATGTCATATACTTTATGAAATCAATTAGAAACATCTATGTCACAGTCATTTTAGTTACTTTTGCGTTCATTTTATTTACAGTGATACTAATTTACGTCTTAATACAAAAGTATTACCGCCATTCTTGTATTGTAGCAAACACAATTATTGTATTTGCTTGCTTTGCATTCTTTGTACAACGCACAATTTTAATGAGAGTGATTGAGCTGAAGTTCAACATTTTCAACCACACACTTAAGGTAATGCTTGATAATACCGTGAAAACTAGAATAGACAACAATGAAGTAAAATATATGAATGCAGAAGAGAGTAATGTCAGCGTTATATAGAAAAAAATAATATCTGCGAAACAAGGTTGTAAAAGTGAAATAAAATCTTCAGCATGTGACACTAAAATTCAAGTGCGCACTCTGGCATTAATTCACCACAGACTCACAGATGTAACGACAACAGTATGGGGTGACATTGCTCCTCGACATGTTCAATACATTTGTACAAATCTTAACATGTGCCTCCTTGGGCATTTACACAGCAACGGAAATGCAAGTAAAATATGGCCAATTTACAAACTATGAAATCATTGTGTTAAGTATTACATCCGCAGTGCTAAATATGGCTAAAAAAATTGTTAACCATAACATTTAGCAACGATACACGAGCCGAGTCTCTAGAAACTTTGCGCATTGCCAACGAATTGCTTTTAACCAAAGACCTGAGTGCGGATGAGAAGGAGCAGTTGAAGATGTTGGTGAGTCAAGTTCGTAGCAGAGAGTTGACCTTCACTGCTACTGGCTTTATAACCCTCGACTATTCCTTCTTATCCTCCATGCTGGAAGCAGTAGCGACCTATTTCCTTGTTATTCTACAGTTATTTGGTGAATTAGGGGAAGAAAACACAACGCCGAGGAAAACTCACAATAATTTAGTGCTTAATTCTTAATTGTTCAATTCTCATACTGCAATGAAAGGAAATAAATGCGTTATTATTTCTTTCTCGTGAACAATATTAGTGTGCGATAAGAACATTTATGAGTGTTAAGATACTGGACGATACTGAATTTACGTGCTACAACTTAAGGTTGTCAAACAATTATTGGCATCCTGAAGAATAATCCGGTTATGTGAACGGATACATGGTCTGATGAATTTTATATTGTTGTTGTTGCATCTTCTTACCGAAGTACTAATAATGTATGGTATTAAGTTGAAAGATGTAGACATGGTGTTATTGAATTTTTGAAATTTTTATTCATACTGAAGTACCCGACATTGGAGTAAAGTTTCCAAATATTGACACAATATTTATTTTTACAAATAAAGACGGTAAAGTTTATGTAAATGTTAATATTTTTTCAGCTCAAATACTATTTCCTTTATGCTTACAAGTATTCGTGATTAGATTCCTCTCTGTACAAATTTTGAAATAGATGCTTCAAAATTATTGTGTGCTACAATGTAATTAGTTAATATATCATGGTATATTAATAGTATAATCTGAATATGAACTTATATTTCTAGAGATAACAAACTTGCATCATGTTATCTCAAAACACAAATAATCAACTGGTTATGTGTTATACTTATATTATTGTAAATTCGGCCATATTTGTTTTAAAAAATATGTTCAGGAAAATTCATATTAGTATATGAAATTAATTTTAACTTCTCGGTTATTGTTATGAATTTATCTGTATTATTGTTAGCATTGTAGGTACCAATGAAATTAGTACAATGGGATATTTGAGTGTCCTTGAATTTATAAATTTTTGCTTTAACATCATTACACTTTTTAAGTAATTTATACGTAAACATTCAAAAAGCATTAAATTAATTTTGATATACTGCTGGAAATATTTTTCGCTAAACTTCGTTTTTTTATTTCAATGAACATATAAATAATTTTAATTAATAAACGCAGTGTAAAATTGGATGTAAAGTAAATAATTGTGTTTGTTTAGTTAAACTAGGTGTTTACAAAAAAATGTGTTGAGTGGTGCAGTTCTTTCAGGCTAAATATGTAGGCCTACAATGTATATTTGTAAGCGCTAAGAGTACGCTCTTAACTCTGTTTTAATGTTCAAACGACTAATTTGCAATAATAAAAATTATGTAAAAATATTGCAAATTAATTAAGTAACTCAGTTTCAAAGACGAAAGAATACTTTAGGTTGCCAATAACTACAATTTACATAACAGTGTACTAACTGACACTCCAAAATGTAATATTAGCTTATTATAATGTCAACAGAGAGAAATGAAGTTACACGAATGGTACAGTAAGATTCTAAGTACATATTAGAAGCCGTTCCTGATTAGTAGACTATAACAGAGAAGTCGGGCATACAGCATTTTAAATGGGACATAGAGGGCACGGGACACAGGCGCCAGGCGCCCGCCGGCCACCATGCTGTGATGTCACCCAACCGCCATCTTGGATGTAGATGACCCCGAACTTAATCCATTACCATGACCTTGACCCTGTGCTCATGACATTGAATGACCATGAGCCCATAAAATTCCTAACAATCCGCAAAAAATATATAAAATTAAACAACTTATAAAAAATTCCAAAATTTATAAAAATACATTTTAAAAATTAATAAAAATCTTTTAGAAATTATTTTTAAAAACGTACATTTTCAGAGGTCCTGCCACAAACGGTTCTCTCCAATTTTTTTATTGGTTATTTAATAGGTCAATTACTTGCAATCGTTAATTAGTTGGCAGGCCTTTACCCCGTTCCAGCCCCCTTCGACACCATTCTACATCTACTGACCATTTATTTTAAGCATCACCCACATGCATTTATACACTCACATTAAATGTGAAACAACATGTAGCAAAATTGATAATTAGATGTTTAACTCCTCTCACCAAAGTCAATTCCGGAACAATCTACGGGAAAAAAATAAAACCTCTTATACTAGTTTGCAACAGAAAAAAAAAANCACCAAAGTCAATTCCGGAACAATCTACGGGAAAAAAATAAAACCTCTTATACTAGTTTGCAACAGAAAAAAAAAATCGCTTTAATTCGTTAACAATGTACATCAAGATTAGCCCGGGAAGGACCCTCCCAGACGAGTTGGAAAAAAGTGTGACCGACGCGCTAGCTGCTAACGTTTCATCGTTGCTCTGCCGGTGAAAAAATTTGTTCAATGTGAAAATATATTTCGTCCTCGTGTTATCTTCGCTCAGCTTGAACACATGTACACACTTACAGCAGACAACTGACTACTGGCAGACACCAAGCCTTCACAAGACTGATACCTAAATTACCCATAATGAGCCACAAATTATCCCTGATCACCCACAATGACCTATAACGATCTATAAATGAGCCATAAATGACCTCTTATCACCCATAATGACCCNATCCCTGATCACCCACAATGACCTATAACGATCTATAAATGAGCCATAAATGACCTCTTATCACCCATAATGACCCATAAAACACACACAATGACTCAGAAATGACTCAAAGTGTTTCATAAATGACCTCAGATTGCACCGCGTGCGGTGCTAAGTGTGATGCTAAGTGTAGTGCTGATTGTGATGTGTGTGAGTCGCAAGATATAATAAATTCCCCGTATTTTTGAATAAAAATATGTTATAGTACCTCCAAAACTGAAAGGTTAATATTAAATTTAATAACCTTGCAAAAAAAAAATATATATATCCATTTTCCTTGGTATATTTCATCGCTTCCTGGGTAAACTGTCAGGAACAGAAACTTTTTGTAATGTCTGTAATTTGCACTTTGCATTAAAAGTGCCTAGCACCACGGCGGGCCCCCACCACGCTTTCTAATTGGCTGTTGCGCGACTTGAACTTTGTACAGAGCCATGCGCATCACCACGAGCGGGCCCCCACCTCGTTCGAACATTGTTCGAAACTGCCTCTCGGCCAATGGGAACTGCCTACTACGTTTTCCTATTCGTAGGGTAAAATTCACAGGGGCATGGCCAATGATAATTTCCCGTATCATTTCCCTATTCGCTCCNGTTTTCCTATTCGTAGGGTAAAATTCACAGGGGCATGGCCAATGATAATTTCCCGTATCATTTCCCTATTCGCTCCCAGATAAATAGACCTTTGGATTGTACTGCTTTCCGACCAATGAGCGTTCTCCTTGCAATAGTCGACAAGTTCCATCATAAAGGGGGCCTTATTGGAAGTGAAAATAAAAATGTATGTTATTTTCGTAAATTTTTTTAACTTATTCAAATAAGTTTGAAATTAATTATGTCATAATAAATGATTTCTCCTGATTACATAACTGTATTAAAATTAATTTGCTGAAAANGTTTTCCTATTCGTAGGGTAAAATTCACAGGGGCATGGCCAATGATAATTTCCCGTATCATTTCCCTATTCGCTCTCAGATAAATAGACCTTTGGATTGTACTGCTTTCCGACCAATGAGCGTTCTCCTTGCAATAGTCGACAAGTTCCATCATAAAGGGGGCCTTATTGGAAGTGAAAATAAAAATGTATGTTATTTTCGTAAATTTTTTTAACTTATTCAAAAAAGTTTGAAATTAATTATGTCATAATAAATGATTTCTCCTGATTACATAACTGTATTAAAATTAATTTGCTGAAAAATTATGCAAAAATTGCGATTTTTCTTTCAAATTAACATTTATTAAGTACAAGAGAGGGGGACCTACGGAGAAGGGACGAAAATCGTCTGCGGAGTAATACATGGCAAATAGTTCCCAAATTGTTTTCTTCCAGTCGGTCTTGTGAATTTGCTTCGTGCGATTCCGAGCGCTTCTCCTCTACGGTCATCTTGCTTCCAGACCAGCTTCTCCAGTCTATTGGTAAGTTAACATTATTTAGCTTCTGCTAATCTCTTTGTTTAAGAAACCCACAATACGCTTTTCACGAGCATAGGAAAAACCGTGTGTGCGTTAGGTGTTAACGTGCGTCTTCAATAAATTTATATTAAGAAAACATTCTATATCGTTAAATGCGTTTTCCATTTAGTATTGCCGCGTCTGACCCAGTAAGAAGCGAGTGTGCCGTCAGCTGTTGCCGTACGTGACGCACGTGATATTGCATTGTACACACGTCGCAAGGACGAGCGCCAAGAGATAGTTTTTTGTGCTAATTAAAAAAAAAAGTTTTGTGAAACGAATTGTTTACAGCCTAGATAACTGAATATTTAATAACTAACAGGTTATAGCCGCCTGTAATTTTCCAGCATGATGAGATTAACACCGTATTATTTCACAATAACATGTGGCCAGTGTGCCTGATTAAGTCACAATTATGGGTTAATTTTTTAAGTGCATTTCTCCTAGAAGAATTGTTAAGAGAAAATATTTTTCATCTTAACTTCACATGCTTTCACTTAAAACAATTCTCTTTGTATGAACCTCATAGAAAAACTATCGTCATAAATCTTGGTTTTTGGTATGATCGATTAATACAATGTAAACCGATAACTAGAAAAAACACACAATATTGAATTATATTAAAAAATATGTCTGCCCACCGAATTGCTTTATTCAATTCAATATTTGAATTAATTAACAAGCAATAAATTTTGATTTGTAATATACTTATCAAAAGTAAAGGTTTTTAAATAGATTTTATTAGACCTCTGGAAAAAGTGTAAAATAATTGGTTTTATAAACATTTTATATCTGAAAGGGTAATGGTTGAAAATATATATTCTCTTATTCTTTTCAGTAATTGAATGCAGTATAAAATGATGGAATCCCTTGCAATGCATAAAATTCGAGGAAACGGAAGTATCTACAAAATATTGAATAAAGTGTTTCATTTTTCTAATTATGTTGGTCTTCCACTTTTTAAAATTATTCTATCACAAACAGGTAAATCCCACGACATAAAGTACTCTTCTATTTTTGAAATTTACGGTGGTTTTCTTGCAATAGTCATTGTGTATGGCTTTACGGATAACATTATCAACACATGTTTATATATATTTGCATATCAAACCTAGAAAGATGTTGCTCTAGGCATTAAAAATAATTTTTTAAGTTGCAATTATAATTGTGAACATAATGATAAAGACAGGTTTATTGAAAAGCTAATTACAAAGTTAGAAAGAGCTGAAAGTTTCCTTCTATAAGGCGTGACTGAATGGCCCACGAATGCACTTAGAATTATGATTGTAAAGTTCATCACTGTATGTCTTACCGTAGTTTCTCTCACTCACGGAAATAGTTATCGACAGATACCAATTTTTCAGCTCTATAAGCAATGCAGGAAATATATCATTGTTCATAGTTGTCGGCTCATTTATTCTGCAATGTGATAGATTTTTAAAAATGATCAAGATAACGTTCAAAAGTATGAACAACATACTTGAAGGAATGTTTTATAATTGTATTATAACCAGGACAGTGAACAATGAAACAGAGCACAAGAATCCAGAAAAGAGGAATGTCAGTTATGTCAGAAAAGAGTCAAATAGTTTAGAGCAGCAGTGTTTACAAGAAGAGAACTCAACTGTAAATCATACTGACATTCAACTACACACCCTGGCATTGGTTCATCACATTCACAGATGTAATGTATATAGTTAACTCCATAAATGGTCTGGTATTGCTCATAGATATGTTCACCAACTTCGTTCAAATCACCACATGCGTCTTTTATACCATTGTAATAGCATCTGAAATTACCATATTAAAGGATCACCTGATCATGTACTACGGCTACTGTGGTACTGTACTACGTGGTACTGTCTATCATGGGCAGTGGTATGCTGCGTGAAAACTTTGCTAATTATACAGTTACGTAATGATGTGAAAAACGATGATCTTGATACTGTGCACATCGCCAATGAACTGTTGTTGACCATTTATATCATGTACCATATAGGAAGGCCACATTCTTGACAGTTTACAATCGCCTCGCCTTTTCGTTGATGGATCCATTCGCCATCAACTGGCGTGTCAAGAATAGGCTTTGATGTGGCGAGTCAGCGCGTCCAGGAGGTGCTGCTACGTGTGGCAATTGGTGAACTGCTTGGGTGGCGCTGCATCCGTAAACGGAGCTTGGTGGACGTGTGTAGGGTCGTTCGTAAACGCGGTACACGAAATTTATTTTACTTTAGAAATTATACAAAGCTCGCGGGAAAATAAAACCATTTGTATATGCGCGTAAATACATTATTTTAAACAAGAAAACTATAATATGTTTGTGGGTGTAGTTCGGGATATTGATAACAGATGGCGTGGAAGGGCATGTTGCAACAGATGGTGCGCCTTTAACTCACAAGATAGCAGCACATGGTTGGAGAGTCTGGAAACTTTGGATTTTTTTCGTTACATTTGGATACATATCGTTTTATTGTGCATCTCATTTTGAACACCTATACATTACTATTTTATCACGAAGTTTCGTATCTAAAATTAAAAAATGCTGTTTTTCTGTCCTCATAAAATAACATATATTAATTAATCTACGAACTCTTTCTTATCCGTGTATTTTCTGCTTGTGTGATGCGCTTCGGCACTGCTCTCAGAATAGCCATCGTAATATTAACTTTTGTTCGTTCGTGCATCAGTTGATACAGGATTTTGTAAATGGCACGTTATTTGTTTTGAATATATGAAGTTGCCACTCACTGACTGTCAGAATGTGGCCTTCTTATATGAAATGAAATATACCTGAGTAAGGATGATAAGGAGCAGCTGAATATGTTGGCGATGAAAGTTCGTAGCAGAGAGGTGACCTTCTCCGCTACTGGCTGTATAACACTCGACTACTACTTCTTAACCCCGGTGCTGGAGGCAGTAGCGACCTATATACCCGTTCTGCTGCAAGTTAACACCGCACGAAATATCTACGACGCGATGTACAGTAAAATTAAACTAAAGAAGCGACTAGGGCCAAATGCAAAATGGACAGATGTGATTGCATGTGTACGTGACTTTTACAGTGTAGCTGCAGCATTAATCACCAAACTTTACTCAACAGAGACTTTCATTTGCCATGTATTTGTCACTGCGCACAATGTAAATTACTCAACATCTGGAAACTTAGACGTGTGTACATATATGCAGTACTCTTACGACCACGGATTGAAAACTTGTTTTGTGTGTTACGTAACTGTATCGTTGTACTGGGCACCGCCAGGCAGAGCTTCTGCAATGTTGACAATCAGTACTAAGATTATAAGTTTTGACACCGGAAGACCTTCGTTGCTACTTAATTGAACAGGACGGTGAAACACAAAACAACATTCACGGTTGTACACTGCCAGATAATACAGCATATTTCCTGAATAAGTATTTATTTTGGTCGTATGGGCCGACGACGAGCCCTCTAGAGTCAAAACCACGTGACTCATATTGTAGGGCGCATTTAAATGAATGTGTCTCGACATATATATTTTCAAAATCGAAGGTCATAAAGAAGGCCTTTCTTGGGACAGTAAATAAATCAAAGCAATTTAAGCACGGTTTGTTACTGTAGTCGTTTCCTGGGATGCGAACATTACAGTAATTCTCAGTACATGCTCAGAACAATTCACGCATAAGTAAGTGTATTTAAAACTAAACTAAACAGTTAACTGTTTCAATTGAAATATTTTACAAAGTGGAAAAGATTTTGTTACATATGTATGTTTTTAATACAAAGCAAAATACATTTCGAAGAAAAATGTATGTTAAATATAGGTATATGGATTCGGGACTCTCTAGATTCAGCCACAACAATAGTAAATAATCTAATAAATTAAGCATCATAATAAAAATTAATATATAAAAATTAAAGGCGATGAAAATTTCAACAGTTTCTAAGAGAAAAGATATGATACTGCAGAAGAACCATATTTCCATCTATTTTATCCAAATATCTGAGAAATAGATGTCAATAAATCCTATCACCGACACGACTAGATAAAGCTGCATTAAACTATTTAACTTTATAACAATAAATAAGGAAAGAATGAAAGACATTTCAGTGAAAACAGAATTAACACTATCTATGTATGTTAAATATTATTTATCTGTCTCCCCAGATTATAAAACTGTTTCTTCATAAGCGAGAATAATTAATTATTTCCCTTTTGTTACTTACATCAAGTATGTACAATAGGAATGAAAGAGGACATAATATACTTTCCTGAGATACCACTTTTTAATCTGACCCCATTATGAGTAATGTTCCTTTCTGTTTATCAAGTATGACTTCAATAGTTTGAGAGGTGTTTTTTCTTACACCATAAAATTGTACTTTTTCAAATATATAGAGGGATAAATGGAGTCGAACACGGAACACGTAAGTAAATGTAACTCGAACGAGTGAGGATGAATTTTTCAGCAAGTCTACAGAAAAAAATATAGACGTAACGACGACCTAACTGCATTGCAAACTATGAAATAAAAAAAGGTTATGACCACCGCACCGCTACTAGACTGCGCTTACCAGGAGAATATTACATAGCAAGAGGTTTGTTTAGCTGCTGCAGAGATCACACCTCCTGTTGCGCGATGTTCTCCTATTAGCAGAAGTCGAGTACCTTTGCTAGCTAACTAAGTGCGCGNTAGCTGCTGCAGAGATCACACCTCCTGTTGCGCGATGTTCTCCTATTAGCAGAAGTCGAGTACCTTTGCTAGCTAAGTGCGCGCTGTGCCGCTCGCTGCACGTTTCACGTAACCAATTGCGAGAAACAACGTGATATCGTCGAATGCGTTCAAATATATTCCATAAATTGAAAAGCAATGAATGCAATACTGACTAATCACAATTAGAAGAAATATGGCAAGTTTCCATTCCATCCACTTATATATATAGTGCATACCACAAATAGCAATAAAACTTTTAGAGACTTTTCCAAAATAAAAATTTATAAAATTAAGTGGGTGACCAAAGACATGGGTTATATTCATAAAACTGATTGCCATACTAACTAAATAAACATAATTCTAACTGTGAATACTGTGATTCTTACACCCAGTGGTTTGAATCACTTTAGCATGTCTGTATATTTATTTATTGATGGATCATATCGAGTGATTGGAAGAATATTTGATCGCATGAACAATAAGTGACCACGATGAGCCAAATACAAACGACTTTTTTGTAGGCGAATAGCTTAGTGTCAAACGAATGCGATATCACTGAAACAGTGTTAAACTAACTTACAGCAATAAAAGATGTTGTATGATGTTGTCTATTATAACGTAATGCTTTTCAGACATTAGTAAAGCATATTTCCTTAGTATGTAATTTTTTTGTAACTGCGTCGTCGTTGCTGAATGAAAATCTGCTGGGTAGTTTTTATTTCCCCAAATATCACGTCCCTTAATTACGTTTTGAATTATTTCTTGCACATTTCTTGCGAATACTTGAATTTATTTTTAATAATTTNATCACGTCCCTTAATTACGTTTTGAATTATTTCTTGCACATTTCTTGCGAATACTTGAATTTATTTTTAATAATTGACAATAATAACATCCCAATTAATTTTCCTACATATATGTACAGAAATGGAAACAAAAATAGTGCATTTTAACTAGTTGTCACAGGAATGTTTCGTTATTAAAGATGAAACAAGTAAGTGATGACATCCGTGGCCAAAGTCGAAAGGGAGTTAACCTTTTTTACACTGCAGCATTTAGAGTANGAAACAAGTAAGTGATGACATCCGTGGCCAAAGTCGAAAGGGAGTTAACCTTTTTTACACTGCAGCATTTAGAGTACAATATTTATAAACTTTAATGTATAGTTTTCTTTTCTATAAGCTTTTATTTAGTGAAGCTATTCACATACCATCCACCATTCAAACACATTCCAGTTTTTGGTTAGGCGATAGACAAATGTGACGGGAATTTGGATCACCCATGTAATTCATAATTTTGTCGCCCATTCCTATTAAAAATAACTGTAACCAATACACTTAACAATTATTTTTAGTCCTGTTATAGTTATTAAGTATATTTAAACAAAAGGACAATACAGCTAGTAAGGCGTGTGATTAGCAAACCAGTACAACAGAGCACCTTAGATTTTGTGTGCTCACGAGAGCCTCTAAATAATTTCTCACCTAACTTCGGGCAGAATGTAAAGATACAAAACGGTAAGTTATACTATTGCCTCAGTTCATAATGAATTACTAATTAGATCATTTTTGTCTGCCTTTATTAAAACGATAATAACAAAATTGTCTTAAAGAACATTGACTTATAAATAATTAATTTAATGGGAATTCTGATTATGGACTCGCCAAATTATTACTCTGTAACAGTTAATATATTTTCGTGATCATAATGTAATAGTATCTAGATTCACATTATTTGTCTACACTATCATGGTATTTAAGACATTTTCTATAGTTTAAAATAAGAAAGAAAAACACAAAAATATATAAAAAGCGGAAGTTATTAATACGTAATGATATTTAACCCAGTATTAATGAAAATGCTATCTGATAACTATACCTAACAAATCGGAGGGAAAAACTAACATGCAGAAATGTAGATAATTCCGTCATCCTTAATAAAAATAGCTTTTCTATATTACTACAACCATGCGAAATGTGAGTTTCTTTTCTTGTGACTTCCTGTTTCAAAATAATTTCATGGTTATATATTTCTCACCGTAACACAGCTGTGCCACTACTTTGTTTGTATGTACCCATCACTGACATGTCAACAAAAGTATCTTATCTACACTTGCACTTTAAAGCACAAATAATGGTCAACAAATTGCTATGTCATTGCGTGTGTTGAAAGTGCCAATTCTGAATACACGGGGATCGATGTGGAAATGCTCTTAATTTGTTGTGCCTCGCGATGATAACTCTATGTATTCAACAAGCTATTCCCGCTTTCCTTATTCCTTCAGGGTTCAATATTCTCTTTCAGAACTCACGTTTCACGAATGCTCATTCTGTGATGCTCGACAATCGATATCGCCGCTAAGTGATTGGTTACGCTTGGCACATCGCTCGATAGACTAGCAATCCACAAACGCAAACAGTTGTCTTCGAGCTCTCATGAAAGAAGGTACGTAACATAAAAAACTACATATATTGCCAGGTTTAAGTATTTCAGGGGTGTGGNTCGAGCTCTCATGAAAGAAGGTACGTAACATAAAAAACTACATATATTGCCAGGTTTAAGTATTTCAGGGGTGTGGGTTAACATACGGATATCAGCTATCGCCAAATAACTACATCAAATTTTTGTAAAAATTTAATTCTGGTAAGGATTGCTATGACTTTCGGACTTCTAAACGGAGACAGAATACTGAGGGACGCATATTTTGAGCATTTTTCACATAAAATGTTCTTGGTTGACTTTATATTATACCATATCGATTGAAATATACGNACGCATATTTTGAGCATTTTTCACATAAAATGTTCTTGGTTGACTTTATATTATACCATATCGATTGAAATATACGACAACAATTGTATAGATAAGTAAACGTATACTAATATATTTAACAAAAATCATGGTTTAGATTATTTTAAAAGTTGNACAACAATTGTATAGATAAGTAAACGTATACTAATATATTTAACAAAAATCATGGTTTAGATTATTTTAAAAGTTGAAAGAGTTTCAGTACAGACTTATTTTTAGAAAACTTGTGACATACCAGAGCAATAAGCACAAAAGAGCAATTCATGTTATCCACTTGACTTTTTTTTTTCTCGCATTTTTAGTACAAATGTGAATTAGCTTGATGCAGTACAATATTAAAACAAAGGCAAACCGGCTTAATGAGACACATTACCAGAACAATTGAACCGTTTTTTTTAGCGTTTTCTGCATCATTAAGCTATATATAATTGATAAAAAANGACACATTACCAGAACAATTGAACCGTTTTTTTTAGCGTTTTCTGCATCATTAAGCTATATATAATTGATAAAAAAAGGGAAGACTTGGGATATTTGTTACTATTTTAAAAAGTTATTCATTAATTTTCATGAAATTAGGTATGTTTNAAAAAAGGGAAGACTTGGGATATTTGTTACTATTTTAAAAAGTTATTCATTAATTTTCATGAAATTAGGTATGTTTCACGTAAGCAGAGTAAAACATTAGTAGGGCAATTTGTTACAAATATTTTACACCTACGGTATAAAATAATGGCACTTAGAAAAAAGTGAAGCAAATAATGTAAAAAACTTGTTTGGAATTTATGCGAGTTTATTACAATGAATACAATATCAGTTTACGCGAACAACGGAGTTTGAAGTTCAGGTATGCTTCTTGTTCTATGTCAGTTAAATGTAGCTCTGTCTCGAACCTAGNCGCGAACAACGGAGTTTGAAGTTCAGGTATGCTTCTTGTTCTATGTCAGTTAAATGTAGCTCTGTCTCGAACCTAGATGCATCAGATTACTTGGTTCGGACCGGAGTTGTACAACTGCTGTATTCCCATCTCAGGCAAATAAACCCACATATGTTGTAACTTTACCAAGATATCGTGCAGATCGCTACATGTTAATAATTTAGGTTCCAGATTTTCCCGCATATTTTCTATCGGGAACAGACCGAGGAACTTGCTGGCCACTAGACTAACTCAACATGATGCAGGCATTCCCTCGACACATGTGTCGTGTGTGGACGAGCATCGCGTTGTCGAAAGACTATACAAGGTGGTTGTCTCATGTAGGGAAACACATAAGGGTTCAGAATGTCAGCATTTCCCTTGATATCACAATACACGCAAACGAAGGACATCTGTGTTATTGCCTAGTAAGTAATCATCGCTCATCATGATGCGATGTCAACTCACCATCACTCTATGCCTGCCATTTACAACACTACTAAAATGTCACCATCTCTGCTCTGGTATTAGCACAGCCACCGCATGGGAAGATGGACTCAACGCGGCTGATGGTAACATACATGTAGGGTGCGCGATGATGATTGTTGTTGCTGAGTGTTGGTAACTGTGTCATAGTTGTATGTGGCCATATTATGAGGTAGTATAAGGCTTGGCGCACATTACGGCGGTCCTTACATCGCGTGGTTTGTCTTGTACGACCGGTAACTCCACGACTATACGTGTGTTTTTTCATGGACTCCCTGCTTCCAACATCGCGTCACTGTTGTGCCGGAACGCCCACATGTCTGGCACTTCAGGATATTTTCACTNAATGAGGTAGTATAAGGCTTGGCGCACATTACGGCGGTCCTTACATCGCGTGGTTTGTCTTGTAAGACCGGTAGCTCCACGACTATAAGTGTGTGTTTTCGTGGACTCCCTGATTCTAACATCCCGTCACTGTTGTGCCGGAACTCCCACATGTCTGGTACTTCAGGATATTTTCACTTGTCATCGTGCAGACACATAATATGGCTTCTGTCAAAATTCCAGAATTGCCCCTTTTGATGTCTTAAGTTGTATATATATATATACATATATATATACACACACACACAGATAGATAGATAGATAGATAGATAGAGAGAGTGAGAGAGAGAGACTCCAGTCACAGCTACTTCCAACTTTTCTGAAGCCCTGCTAAATTTCTACTTTGAGGCTATTGCTCCAACCTTATGCAAACAAGAGTTTTTTCACCAAGTCTAAAAAAAAGCCCCAAAAGGACCACGCACTGCATTCTTGCGCACTCAGTTTATTATAATTTTGCACCAGAACTATTTCTCACTAGGCATTAACAACACATTTTTTCACTCTGTTTAATTAATTTCAACTATTAAAGGAATTCTTAAATTTACATAAAATTTCAATTTTACCAAGAATAATATATTTTTATCCTAAAAGTTAAATGCAACAAATATTTAAAATATATTAAATAATTTTCTTTGGTGTGAACCTTACACGTTTAGAACCCGAAAAGAACAACGAAATTCGCCCTCTTAATTCCCCGAGGAAGTTCTGTAAACTGAAACAGTTAGCTCTTCCTTGTTTCAACAACTGACGTCGCTGCCCTCCAGTTATTTTGGAAACAGATTCCAATCACAAACACGATAAATAAGTCATAATGCCAAACGTATAAATTCCGGCACTCTAAAGGGACGTCGGTTACAAAGAACTTAAAAATATAGCCGATTACTTTTTCACTTCGTATTAAAATAAAGGAAAGCTTTAATTTTGCTGTTAGCTGCAGAAAATACACATTTGTTCTTACACACTGAACATCACATCTTGGTGCATAGGGTATGAAGAAAATAAGTGTTCATTTTCGATGGAGCTACATTCTGTTTCCGAAAGGAAGAATTACTACCTACGGGTTGTCTGAAATGGCGAAATAAAATGGTTTATGTAACGACTAGACCCGGCGTTCTTTAATTTGTTTTTTTATGGCTATACTAAACTCGTTACAGTAATAGTTTCCTATAAATATCGTATTTCCTACCTTATCTTGTATTTTATATTTCCATATGTGTAAGGCAGTGTTTGTAGACTCCTATATTTATGCACCTGCTAGAAAACTCGTTCGATGTTGTTCCTTTATTAAATACATTATTGAATGCACAAGGCAACAGAACAACAATCTTGTGCGTATTTTGCTAGTTGTTGAAAATTAAGATCGTGACAACACATCATGTAAGCAAACATCACACACATTATCCTTACTTGCGTTCTTAAATATTTACGTGTGGGCCAATGTTGTGTATGTAACATTGCTTAATCACACAGTAAACTACAAATACATATTCTAGACATACACAAGTAGAATGGTAATGTATGAACAGGCATAAGGAAAAGGAGGAGCAGTTGGCAGGCGCCGACCAGTTTCTCCCATGCCGTGACATCACCCAGCCACCATATTGAATTCAAGTGACCTTGACCTCGCGCCTGTGATCTTGTCCCAATGCCTGTGACCTTCTCCCAATGCCTGTGACCTTGGATGACCTTAAAACTAAACAATCTAAATATTTTTAAAACTTATTAAATATAAAAAAAAAACATATTTTAAGATTTACACGCATAAGTCTGGGATTTGATGGTGGGTGGAGCGACTAAGATCCCGGCAAAAAGACAAGATGGACCGTGGCCAACTTTTATTGGCTGTTTAGTCGGCAAACCTTTAATGTTCCTCTTTGGGCAATTAGTCAGCAAGCATCCATCGACTACTCGTAATCCTTTGATCCCATCAGCACCCTCGCAAATGTCCATTGACTATATAGTCGGCTTCCTTCCAGCTCCCCCTTCCTCTCAACACCACATCTACCATCTGTTTATTTTTAGTATAGCTCACTAGAAAACACTGGTAAGTTCCGATATTCCTTTATATCATGTCGCGGGGGCATTAACGAGTAACGTAATCTGTATCCACCACTGATGAAAAAAAAATCATTTTTGATGAGATGGGGCCTTGTATGTACAGAATCTGTAAAACGCGAAGTGCAGCGGCAGAGGAGACAGCAGGGTTCAGTTTGGTACAATGCTTGCTGTTCGCAAGTTGACAGGCTTGAATTGTTTTGTAACAGCATCTACACGCCGCACTAGGCCCACTTACAGCTATCTAGTTCTAACCTCCACAAGGCTTCACGGTAGCAAGCCACAGTTTGAAAATAACACTTTACAGTAAAAATTCATTTTCTCGTGTTTAACTCCCTGTCGGCAAAGTCAATTTCGTAACAATCCGCGGATAAAGCCTCGTGTGGAAGTGGCCCTGGAAATAAATAATAATCTTTAATTAATAAACAAGAGGCACAGTACTGTTAGCATTGAAAGGAACATTTCCAATATTGTATCATTAGCACAGTTCTACTCTATAAAACAGCCATAGGATTATTTCACTTAACAACATGTCATAGCCGCCAATAATTCAATATAAAAGTTTTTAACAATATGACATTAAAGCTCTATTACTTAACAGTAAACAAGTAAAGTGTGGGTAGTTCAGCAATCAATAGGTTTTGTAACAGTTTCCAAATGTTAAAACATTTAGCTGAGAAATGTTCTCATGAGTAAAATTTAATAACATTGGTTACATGCTAACATATTAATTTATTTAATGGATATGTTATGCAACCTATAAAATTAAAAGAATTACCTCCCTTTGTGAATGTGTTTTTCTACTGAGTAAAACATTGGCTACATAAATTATAAATTAAAACAAATACTTTACTTACGTTTTCAAATTTTAAATAATATTTTTATATGTGTTCAATTTAATTATAATTTGTGTATTTTAAATAAACAATTATGGCTTAAGGTACAAAGAGCTGAAGTTATCATCATAAAAATATTTTAGCACCATTACAAAAATTGCAATAACATTACCATTCAAGTTCGTTTTATGCCCTATTTAGAAGGAATCTAACAANTTAGCACCATTACAAAAATTGCAATAACATTACCATTCAAGTTCGTTTTATGCCCTATTTAGAAGGAATCTAACAAAATGTATTTATTTTCTTTTCAGTTGTCGAATGCAGTATCAAGTGACTTACAACGAAATGCAACATATTCGAGAGCAGGGAAGGATCACCAAAGCACTGAGAAATGTTTTTTACTTCTCTAAATATACTGGCCTTGCACCATTCAAAATAACATTATCCCATAACGGTAAAATCAGTAACTTAAAGTATTCTACATTTTCAGCAATTTATGGTTGTTTCCTTGCAGTAATTATTTTGTCTAGCTTCACGGATTCTATTATAAGAAAGAGATATAACTTTCAAACACACTTGTCGAAAGAAACATTTCTTATTTTTTCTCATTACTTTCTTAATACTTTGACAACTGTTTCATTCATCATGGTTAACGTAATGTTTAACTATGAGAATGTTAAAAAACTAATTAAAAAGGTAGAAACCGTCGATAGTTTCCTTCTAAAAGGTGTTAAAGAGTGTCAAATGAAACCACTGAAAATAATGTATGCACAATTTATCGTTGTATTTTTTTCCTTCGTGTCTTTCAGAGCCATAGATATTTATCTTACTATTCAACAAGAATTTTCTTTTTTGATCATTGCAGGAAAGGTGGCATTATTTATAGTTAACCACTCATTTATTGTGAAATGGGCTAGTATTTAATTTGACTAGTTTTATTACAAATTTTCAAACTTGCTATACAATGAACACATGTATGACGGTATTACAGTAACGAGGGAAATAAATAATGAAATAAATAACAAGAGCCCAGAAGAGAGGAATGTCAACTATGTCAGAACAGAGTCAAATAACGTACAATCGGGAGAGCTACAAGAAATGAAAACATTTGTACGTGATACTGACTTTCAAATATCCAACCTTGTGGTAATTCACCATAAACTCACTGATGTGGTATCTATAGTTAACTCTATGTATGGTTGGGTATTACTTCAAGACATGTTTACCACATTCGTCCATATCGTAACGAATATTTTTTTTGCAATCTATATAGCAGCTCAATTGAACAATCTAGCGGTTAACCGGTTTATGTACTATTTCTACATGATTCTGTGTATTTCGTGGGCAGTGATAAGCACAACGAAAATTTTGCTAACCATACAGTTATGTAGCGATGCTAAGGCCGAATCTCTAGACACTGTGCGTATCGCCAACGAGTTGCTTCTGACAAAAGACCTGAGTGCGGATGATAAGGAGCAGCTGAAAATGTTGGTGAGCCAAGTCCGTAGCAGAGAGGTGACCTTCACAGCTACTGGCTTTATAACCCTCGACTACTCCTTCTTATCTTCCATGCTGGGAGCAATAGCGACCTATATACTTGTTCTTCTGCAGTTCGACACCCCATGAAGAATCTAAGGCGCAATCAATGGAACATTGATCCAAAGAAGTTCTTCAATTAGTATAGATCCAATGATGTAGTTTTCCGTTATCAATTGAATGTTTCATTTTCATTTCACGTCCAAAACTATTATTAAATTTTAAAATCAGAACCTTGGGTATTTATACTACTTGTCAAGTCCATTTCTGAACACGGAAGTAACATAAATGATAGTCATTCTCGCTCATGTTTAACTTGGCATGTGAAAGGAAAAAAAAGTTTTTTTTGAGCTGCGCATGTTGAAGTCGCGTGATCAAGGAACAAATTTGATGTCCTATGAGATTTATTTCGTCTCGGGTACGTTTGGATTTGTCTACTTATGAAGTCAGATTAGCTTTTGTGAATATGTGTAAAGCGGAGTCATTAATCAGCAAGCGGGCGGATGGTTGAAAGAGTATTTACCTTATGTTTGCAGGTGGGATCAAATTATTGTGGAAAATATGGTCAATGTTAAGTAAAAAAAAAAACACCATTAATGCTCATTCGTGTTAGAATGTTTTCACTACAACAGTGTACCAACCGAAATTTACTCTTTTTTATTTTGAAGAGCACGGAGGCTCTATTTTACATATATACTTAAAATATTGAATTTATATTTATGTAATTTAAGTTCAGACTGTCTATGTTAGTGTTTATGTGGTGGTTGGTACGATTCAGAAAATATATTATCACATCATAATAGAATGTTGTCGACGATGGTGAACGTGTGGATATAAGTTATAAGCTCTGATTGCATCGATTATTATGTCANCATAATAGAATGTTGTCGACGATGGTGAACGTGTGGATATAAGTTATAAGCTCTGATTGCATCGATTATTATGTCAGAACGATTTTGGATATTATTTTAGCATGTGATTCTTTGCTACTCAGATTTTTTTGTCGTTATTTGAAACATCTGAAGAAAAAATACTGAATAAATATACGAGATAAAATTTTTACTGTAACAAGTTTGCTGAAGTATTTAAAGCATTTTATAGACAAGTTTTGTTCAGCCGATGGTTTTATTATGAAGTTTTTGCAACTGCATAGTACGTTTAATATCATACTTTCGGAAAAACATGTCCTCGTAAAGAGATATGGTTTTCCAACAGATATGGTTAGCATAAACTCGCTTTATTGTTGCGCCGGTACTCATCTGCCAAAGTTTGAAAACATCTACCAATCGGTGCATTTTATACAACGTAATGAAATTAGACAAAGCTAATGAAAGTAAAGAGACTCTCACTGACATTCATGTTTGGCCACTGCCAGACTGTTCACGATATTTACTTAAATAAGCACAGTTGTTATGTGTGTGTGGCAGGCAAGACTTCTAGACCTCATACAATGTGAGTGTTAGTTTCTTGACGCATATACAAAAACAAACGTGCTAACGTTGTTTACTCATTGTGTTGAGCATCAATTTTTTTTNGTTAGTTTCTTGACGCATATACAAAAACAAACGTGCTAACGTTGTTTACTCATTGTGTTGAGCATCAATTTTTTTTAGAAAAGGTGCAAATATAGCGAACTGATTAATACAATTTCTTTTAGTCATTAAAAGACATATAGTACTANTTTTTTTAGAAAAGGTGCAAATATAGCGAACTGATTAATACAATTTCTTTTAGTCATTAAAAGACATATAGTACTACACCAAAAACGTTTCTTTGCAACTGACACAGAAATAAACTCGGAAATACGAACAACGACGGTTTCCATGTAACCAGCTGACAGATGAGACTTTTGAATTGTATATATATACATATTTAAATATATGGCTAATAACTTGCACTCATGTACAAAAAACTCATATTATTAGAATGTAAGTGTGTTTAAACATTATATTCAATTCATGAATTTGCATAGATCTACAATTTAAAATCCTTTTTTTTAAAGAAATTATTGTATGTAAACATAAAAATTCTTTGAATGTATTGGAAATATTTAGTTTTATTTAAGTGCACAACAACCATAGTAAACCCCACATGGGCATATGAGTAGTATGCTTTTATATATTGTTGTGTAAGTAGGTTGATAATATCAAAATGTTTGTTCTTATTAATAAAGTCTGACAATACACTCATTGCTATAAAATTTGTGCGCAATGTAAATATATTTGGTAACTACGATATTTGCTAAATATCAGCATAATTTAATGATATTCTAATGATTAGAATTTTGGGCAATGATGATGCAAGATTGTGATGGGGCAAATGTACATGTGAATTTTCTCACATATGGCGGATATGTTCTGAAACACAGAGTCTGACGCATAGAAAAGAGAAACGTTTGACCATCAGACACATTAGATAAGAGCCAGGGGTTTTCTTACCTACCGAAGGATAACATGTGACTGCTTCCCGATGGCACTTGTAAAAATAGAAGCATTTCTGTATTCCTAGTGTTGGTAAATTTTAGTTAAAGTAAGACTGTGTTGAGAGGTTCTGCTATTTACATCTCAACACTTCTCTTTAATTTGCATTAGTGATAGCAAATTGCAAAGTGGAATGTGGCGGACTGGCGTTGTAGTGTTCTCAGTTAAGAATCATTACATTTCTATTGGAATAGATGACCGCTTCGCCGAAGTTTGAAGGTAAGATGTTTGGTGTCACAATCTCTGCCTCTCTTTACAGTTTCACAAGTGTCTTTCTTCAGGCATGGTAGGCTGATGAGATATCATATATGTTTGTTATTTATCTATGAAAGTATACCAGGTACACTTCCGCAACATGCCCTTTCACCTGATTTCTTAGTCGTNGTTCTTCAGGCATGGTAGGCTGATGAGATATCACATATGTTTGTTATTTATCTATGAAAGTATACCAGGTACACTTCCGCAACATGCCCTTTCACCTGATTTCTTAGTCGTAATACATTAGAGTGACCAGTTGGAATGCGACTGCTAATATTTAGAAGTACTTCTGTGGAGCATAATTTGCAGAAACTGAGGCAATATATTTTGCAGAGTACCATACAAAGTACTTTTGATTTATTGCCGGATCTCCTCGAAGAGTGTATACACTCTTGAGCGTGATGCGACAGGGTACTTAACGTTCCCTTTGTGGTGATGCAAGCGGCGGAACATTGTCTCGACGCAATGTAAGTGTAATTACTTATTTGTAATTTCTGTACAATTTAAATTATAAAATATTTGGGAATGCAAAGATACTTCCATGCTGAGTTATTTTATATGGCAATGAGTGTATTAAAATTACCAATTAAACGATTTCAATGTTATATCACTTTTGTAAATGTTGCAATGTAACACATATCGTTTTGTATGTATTATGTAAATGTTGCAATATAAGCATTTTGAATGTTAATATGTAAATACAAAGGATCTGGACCATTTTATTCATATAACTGTTATCTTAATAAAACTAAAAACCTGAAAATTCAATTGAAATTTTTTTGTGATGATATTAAGTTATGCATGCTAGTAGATATTTTGCACTGTGGCTTCAACTTAGCAAGAATACCAGTTTTCAAAATGTGAATAACCCTGTTTGAATGTTGAATAACAATGATATTTAAATTATGTACACGAATTGTAATAATATTGAGATACAATTCAGTATATTAAAATATCATCAATAATTTTTTAATACTTACNCAAAAATAAAAACCTGAAAATGCAATTGAAATTTTTTTGTGATGATATTAAGTTATGCATGCTAGTAGATATTTTGCACTGTGGCTTCAACTTAGCAAGAATACCAGTTTTCAAAATGTGAATAACCCTGTTTGAATGTTGAATAACAATGATATTTAATTTATGTACACGAATTGTAATAATATTGAGATACAATTCAGTATATTAAAATATCATCAATAATTTTTTAATACTTACCAATTTTGAATATTTTTTTAGAATATCTGTGTGTAATATAGTATAAATTATACATATGAATCAAAATTTTGTGCTTCGGTTATTATTTTTATTTAAGTTAGCGATACACAAACACAAAAATGGAAGATATACTCTTTTTACAAGCATTAGTAAATATAGGAATTGTTTGAAATTTTTATTAAATGTATTTATTCCAATTTCTTATCAAAATTATAACGATATTACTTAATCGGAGTTGTTTGAGGAAATGCTCTATTCAAGTGTGAAAAAAAAAGAAAATTTTATCAATACTAAAAAAAACAATAATTATTGTTAGCATTGTCTTAAAAATAATAAAATAATATTGCAAAACATTCTAGCTACCAGCAGAAGACAGAAATGTGGTAATGTGTCCCCCTTCTGATATATTAGCTCCCTCGCTATTTAAAATAATTAGGAACTCATAACAGCAGTTCTTCTGTGCATTAAAATAAGTTCTTGATCTTTTGCAGAATTTTGTTAGTTAGTTTAGTCTCACGTTATCATGTAATAATTATTTTAATGCTTCACTATGCTACTCTTTGTGTTACAGCCTGCAGGGCATATAACATGAATGACTTATTTAGTATATACCTTGAACATACACTATAAAATAATGATGAACACAGCAAATGAATAAGTATCTGAAGCAGTCACGAACAAAATAACTATCCGTTAAAATGCCGGGAAAATAGATTCACTGCCAATATTTACACACCTGCCTAAAAGAGAATTCAATTTAATAGAATTTTTATATACCGTTCATGTATCCAAATGTCAAGAACATATTTGCATGTATGTTCGACCAAAAATTTATCAACTACCACTGAAAAAAAAAAAAATTGAACAACTTTGAAATTGAGCGATAAGACGGTTATGTTTGCAACATTTTTGAGTACGCATATGAACGTAGTATTATTCAAAAAACAACCTGGCCGTTGCATGCTCGTTTGCATAGTATGCGTCCTCTTGCTGCACTAACGAATGAACTTGCAGCTCACACAGAAATTACGGGCAAGCATTACAATATTCAGGAACGTAGCAAAAAAATTTACTTTAATTTTCTGGCCTCTAGCTTAAACTTAAATGCTACGTCAATTAATCCACATTTGTAAATTTTACTGTTTACAGAATTGAAAGAAAAATAAACATTTTAGAATAAAACTAATGAGAAGTATTGATGGGATAACATTACTCCTTGAATATAAGTTATTAGCGAAAAAATATCTGCTTTAAATGCTTGCCATTGTCTTTGCAAGACTACAAAGTTGTAGTGATTTATAATATATGTGTAGGAATAACTGAGGGTTAGGTAAACTGCCATCTTTATACATAGATAGACAAATATCAGTTATACAAATAAGTAGCATAAAAACCGATCTATAACGTTCTGGAACTGCTAAATAAGACTGTTAAAACAAAGTATAAAGTGCAAAATTATAATATTTTTTAAAGGTATTAATTAAAAAAGGCTTTGCTAATGTGGTGACACTAATTCTCTGAAATTGTATATTTACATAGTTGCTAGACATCAGTACACATGATAGTGCATGTAATATTTGTAGTTCTTATTTGAGATGTTTTTTATGCAGAATTTCACATATAAAATATCTCGTAGAAGTTCAGGAAATTTTTACAGGTTAAAATTACTGCCAACAACACTTGGTTTCATTTTTTTGTCCTTCAGAAATGAGTGAGCCTATCTATGGGATATTCACGGTAATGTGAGAAATATTGAAAGCCCTCTCAATTGGAATAGTAGTCAATATATATATATTATTTTATCCCTAGACGTTAAATTTCGAGTGCGATGGAATATTAAAACTGTGTTTATTACTTACATGGCTATATTNAAAAAAAAAAAAATTGAACAACTTTGAAATTGAGCGATAAGACGGTTATGTTTGCAACATTTTTGAGTACGCATATGAACGTAGTATTATTCAAAAAACAACCTGGCCGTTGCATGCTCGTTTGCATAGTATGCTNTTTTTGAGTACGCATATGAACGTAGTATTATTCAAAAAACAACCTGGCCGTTGCATGCTCGTTTGCATAGTATGCTTCATCTTGCTGCACTAACGAATGAACTTGGAGCTCACACAGAAATTACGGGCAAGCATTACAATATTCAGGAACGTAGCAAAAAAATTTACTTTAATTTTCTGGCCTCTAGCTTAAACTTAAATACTACGTCAATTAATCCACATTTGTAAATTTTACTGTTTACAGAATTGAAAGAAAAATAAACATTTTAGAATAAAACTAATGAGAAGTATTGATGGGATAACATTACTCCTTGAATATAAGTTATTAGCGAAAAAATATCTGCTTTAAATGCTTGCCATTGTCTTTGCAAGACTACAAAGTTGTAGTGATTTATAATATATGTGTAGGAATAACTGAGGGTTAGGTAAACTGCCATCTTTATACATAGATAGACAAATATCAGTTATACAAATAAGTAGCATAAAAACCGATCTATAACGTTCTGGAACTGCTAAATAAGACTGTTAAAACAAAGTATAAAGTGCAAAATTATAATATTTTTTAAAGGTATTAATTAAAAAAGGCTTTGCTAATGTGGTGACACTAATTCTCTGAAATTGTATATTTACATAGTTGCTAGACATCAGTACACATGATAGTGCATGTAATATTTGTAGTTCTTATTTGAGATGTTTTTTATGCAGAATTTCACATATAAAATATCTCGTAGAAGTTCAGGAAATTTTTACAGGTTAAAATTACTGCCAACAACACTTGGTTTCATTTTTTTGTCCTTCAGAAATGAGTGAGCCTATCTATGGGCTATTCACGGTAATGTGAGAAATATTGAAAGCCCTCTCAATTGGAATAGTAGTCAATATATATATTTTATTTTATCCCTAGACGTTAAATTTCGAGTGCGATGGAATATTAAAACTGTGTTTATTACTTACATGGCTATATTTATTTAATGAGGTGGTTAAAGGTTAGAAAATAGCTGAAAGTAAAAAGTAACTAGGGCCTCAAAAGTGCTCAATTTACCGTGAACAGCCTATACCTATCGGTTAGAGTAGGACTATGACGCCTAAGAACTATGTAAAGTAATTTCATACACTAGATAATACTTTATTCCATCAGTTCACTTTAAGAAGGATATCAGTTAAAATACTCTAAATTAACGTCAACGCTACAGAATTAAACGCGAAAAAAAAAAAACAAAATGAACCGTGCCTACATGAAAGAAATACAACTTTATGCCAGTGTTTCAAATTCAGTACGTTAAATGAGGAGATAGTTAAAATCTTTTTCATCANAGTAATTTCATACACTAGATAATACTTTATTCCATCAGTTCACTTTAAGAAGGATATCAGTTAAAATACTCTAAACTAACGTCAACGCTACAGAATTAAACGCGAAAAAAAACAAACAAAATGAACCATGCCTACAAGAAAGAAATACAACTTTATGCCAGTGTTTCAAATTCAGTACGTTAAATGAGGAGATAGTTAAAATCTTTTTCATCAGTTAATACTATATATACAAGTTGTCTATGAAAAAATGTCACAAATTAATAGGAGTGGTACATGAGTTGAAATATAACATACTTTATTGATCGAAAACTAGTCTGTCGTCATCGAGTACCTCAATTTCCAATTGATAACGACACGATCATACTGAGCCAAAAATGACTTGCAAATCGGCACGTTGTCTACATTGCTGCTGACATTCGTATTATATGGCCTTTATAAAACTCCGCCAGAGGCCCAGTCTGCTGTATCGTGCATCATCTCCATGTGTTTTAGCTCATAAATCACGCTCGGAAATTATTGTCCGGGTCACATCCTATACGCTGTTCTGACAACTACACATGTACATACTAAGCAAAAATTCCAAATAAATAATCATGTCGCTGCTACATTGCAACACCGGCGCATGCGTCTTATTATGAAAATATAATAATTTACTTGTCACTCATCATCGTGCCTATCTCTCACATTTATATGCAGCGAATAATTTTAAGAGCAAGTGGAAATTTTTATTTAGTGAGTGTGAATTTATCACGCTCTTTGCACCCTACACATGAAATGTGCCTCTGCACTTCAACTACCTGAAATATCTGTTCAAAACCTGATGAAGGGATCTGTTATAAGCGCATAGTCAATTTGTGAGTCAATATGTCTCTTTGTGACCAAATTAATAAAAAAAGCGTGATGACAGAAAATATCAAATAAAAATATGGAGAACACATTTTATTTCCTGTAAATTATATAAATAATTATTACACTTACATAACTGTGCATTTATGAAAATTACCATCCTCAAAATTTCATGGGAAAAGGGTTTTGGTGTTCCTTAGAACGATGCTTTACCTTCTGTGACAGGTAGTTTGCGCTATTGTATTATATTTAAATGTGTACTTGTAATTGCTGGATTTTTAACTACAGAAATAAATGTAATTTTTTTTTTAGAACGCTTCGGCCTTATTCGTTACTGACAAATGGAGATAGAGGATATAGGAAAAGTAAAATTCGTTACTCGTGAAGCAGTGATCATTTCTATTTTCCTTCATTACGAAATGTATTTCCTTGTTGTAATGGCAAATTTCCGTAGAAATTCCTTTTTTCAAGATAGTGTGTCAGGTTCACATCTTGGCAGAAACTGGAGGAAACTATTCTGCCGTTGCTTAGAAACACTTTCTGCGCACTTGTTCAAGTTTCTGAAAGTTCACACGTAAGAAGTTTGACGTTATGTTGGCCGTGCTAGGATGACACTGTCGGCGAGCACTCAGTTTTTAAGTGCAAGTAAACCAACGTCCTCCAGGGCGAAGTGAAACCAACACATCAGTCAACAAGAATATCGACAGTAAGGATTATACAGAAAGAAAAGTACATTCTATGTTTTTGATTTTCCAAGAACGTTCTTCGGCAATGTGCTCACGCACTTTCAGACCGTATAATAGCCAGGACACAGGTCACTACTGCTCCCAGCATGGAGGATAAGAAGGCGTATCTGAGTGATGTAAAGCCAGTAGCTATGAAGGTCACCACTCTGTTACATGTTTCATTCACCAACATTTTCAGCTGATGCATTTCCCTCGCACTCAGGTCTTTGGTCATCAGCAACTGGTTGACTACACGCACAGTGTATGTAGCCTTGCTCGTGCATCACTACAGGCTGTTCACGGTGAAGTTAAATTTTTTGAGACCCTAGTTACTTTTTCCTTTCAGCCATTTAATATCCTTGAACCATCTTTATATACATAAATATATCCATGTAAGTGATAAACCTTTCGGAAGTCTACGTTTAAGGCTAAAATAAAAAAATATTTATTAAATTTTATTTCAAATGAAAGGGCTTTTGAAATTGTTCACTTTTCCGTGAATAGCGTATAGATAATTTTACTTTAGCGAGGTTAGGGCCGCGGTGGCTGAGCAGTTTGCCTGCTCGCCTCCCACCAAGCCGAACCGGGTTCAATCCTCGGCCGTCTAACTCCCCAATTTTCATTTCATGTTACGTTGCTCGAAAATTATAAATGTTTATGTCAACCGTCTTGAGAGCAGATGAGGGCGATACTGGTGAGAGGGGAACATATCACACCTATAAAACAGAAGGCGGTGGGGGGAGTGTTATTGCCTGGGGAAATTTCCTCGTGGTATTCTCTAGGTCCCATCATCCGTGTCAGACACATTATAATTTTTGGCGTTAACATTTCCAAACATGACGTAGGTGCTGTAAGGACCGATTTCATAGCCACCATTCTGAATATAAGTGTGAAATACTTAAAAAAAAAAAACATATATATTAATAAAGCCTTCCACAGTACAGCATCTTCGCCAAATTATGTAAGAACAGGTTAATTGTTTCCCGAAATATGAGATAAAATTTGGGTTTAAGTCCCGGGCAAGACACTACAGGCTCAAAATTTAAGAACTTATTTAAAAATTACTCCACCCACGTTGATGAGGAAAGTAGGCCCATTAGTTATATTAGCAACTTTTTGCTATCTTTTTTAACACCCAGTAGCGTGCAAATTATTTAGTCATAATTATTATCACCTAGAATAATTACATAGGGCAATATCCTTTCACATTGTCTTATCTGTCACTGATGTGTATAGCGGTTTAATAAGCGTAATTGTATAAAAGAATTTCTGTGCTGATAATAACGATAGCCAGTGAAAATATCTTGCTACTATGCATCACTGTAAACTAGATGTTCATGGTGTAGCTAACTCTTCTGTGAATTATTCTGGATGAAGTGGTTTGCAACTAAACATTGTATCCCGTCTTCGAAAGAACATATTTCTTTGAAGTCTAGTTGCACTTACTGGTTGGGGTCGA
Organism: Clitarchus hookeri; assembly: GCA_002778355.1. Lineage (NCBI taxonomy): Eukaryota > Metazoa > Arthropoda > Insecta > Phasmatodea > Phasmatidae > Clitarchus > Clitarchus hookeri. The sequence continues at coordinate 53,521 of NQII01004007.1, forward strand.
GCTGTAGTGCGAAAGTGGTGCAAGGGAGACACTACTGTTTCATAACTTTCTGGTTTCATTTGTAATATTATTACTACGGTAGGTCATTTTCCGAATCCAACCTCCGTAATTCAGTGGATTGCAGGCTAGCATATTGTACGAGATTGATACCATATCAACTGATTTACACTAAATGTTGCACTGGAACACTTCAACTAACTTCTGCCATTATGATCATTGTTGGCCTGAGGATTAATTGCAAAGAAGAACACATATCAAATAAATACGAAACAGGAAATTATATTTTCATCAGTACATTAAGCACAAATTTATATACATATTTATATAGGATAATAACATTAAAATATTAACATTTATGGTGTGCTTAATTTATATGGCAAACATTATTTTACGAATACATTTTTTATTTGCATGGGTATCTTACCAAATGCCACTTCAAAAATAAATTCCTTAGCATGTAATCGTGTGAATAAAACAGCAATAATATCAGCAAAAAAGTTTTAAAAAATTTAAAAACAAATCTATTTACATCTATTTATAATTATAAATATATGTGTCCGTAAATTTTCATACATTTAATAACATTTTTGTGTTTTCAGGTTATATATTTGATACATGTTTTTACAAATTAAAATGCATTTGTATAATGACATTAAAACTACGAAATTGCCAAAAAACACACAAATCCTTGTGTATTTATTAGGTATACATATACAGTGAATGAGCAGGAATTAAAAAATTATACATAAATTCCCAAAACACAACAAAAATAAGAATAAATATATTTACAATGAGCTTGATACTGCTGTAATTGTTACAGTTTCTGCTTTTACACATAAGTAAATGAATTTCAGGAAACACATTTCATTTAGCAGATGAATTCCACAAGATTATTCAGATACATTTCTTAAATAGTTAAAAATATTTTCTGCTTAATTTTTTTAGAAACAAGTGAAATATTACCATTTAGACAACATTTAACTAACATATATGATTTCTAATGCTAGAAGTCTTGACGGTAGAACAAATAAACAGTACCCTGTGCCCATAAGAATGGAAAGCATGGAACAACAGCTCAAATCATGAACAAGTAAGTATTGTGCCTTTGAGTTCATCCTTGTATATCACTATTAAGACATCGTCATATTAACATAATTTAACATTACGCTGACAGTAGTGACGGTGAAACAAGTAAGCAGCTACCTGTGCCCGAATATTATTAAGACAAAACACTGGAAGGCATTTAATTACAGATTAATATGGTAAATTAATACAGATTTGAAAATAATCTGAGAGCATCTAGATATTACTGCAATATTTCGAATTAAGATTATTACTGAAAATTGTTTATATAGGACTGAAAAAAATCATAATCACCAAGCTAAATAATACTTCAAATATAACGTAATAGTTTTATTTAAATTTGCTAGAAAGTAACCAAAGTGTATTAAAAGTAACTAATATGTACATATATGAAAATTTGATAAACATATTCCAACAAATATAATTTATATACATTTCAATTCTGAAAGTTCAAAAATTTTAATTTCAATTTTATACATTTATGTAAGTGTGGACGTACATCTTATACACACATACATACTCAGATCTNAAAAATTTTAATTTCAATTTTATACATTTATGTAAGTGTGGACGTACATCTTATACACACATACATACTCAGATCTTACATATCTACACGAATTTAAAAGGATTATTTACATTAAAATACACATTTCAGAAGTATTATTGCAAACATACCTGTGCAATGGAGTAAACTATTTGTGGTAGTAATGCTATTCAGTGTTTAATTTAAAGCTTTAATATTAAGTATAATAATTTCCGCAATAAAAAAATGTGGGAAACAGGAAACAAGTGAATAAGCAATAAGTTAAATTAATACATATTACTTATAGAGAATTACAATATCATGTAGTTAAAATTTATGCTTATCAACACATTAACACACATAAAATAACATCTGTCGATATTATTACTCATTTAGTTTTTCTTTGACGATTTTACTCAATTCTCATTATTGTAATGTTTGTCTTCGTCAAAAGAAAACTGACTTCCCACGTCCTGGAAAGTGATCAGGAAAGTGTCATAAAATCCTCACCATAAAGTTTATGGTGTCTTCCCGATTTTCGTCCTCTTTAGAGCCATTCTTGCTACATTCTTGTGCCCCCCTAAACTTTAAATGCACCCAAAATACACTGATTACAATGAGATAGGTCTGGAGAGCACATTCAATAAGATACTGGCAATGGTTATCCGTATAATTAGCTTCATGGGAGAAGCCATATTTTGTTCCTCATGATAATCTTAAAACTCGTCGAAAATAACTCTGGTACACAGACATTTAGTGGTCTCAGCAGTGAAGATATGTCCAACTAAACTGTTCATGANTCGTCGAAAATAACTCTGGTACACAGACATTTAGTGGTCTCAGCAGTGAAGATATGTCCAACTAAACTGTTCATGAAGCCCCATAAAAAAATGCTTTCTTTTTTTGATAGATAATACTTTACACGGGCAAATTTGATCCGTCTGAATTTTATTACAACATATTCAGAGCACTGCAATGATTATCAATGTACACATTATTTGATAGAAAGGAAATGGGCTTACAACATGTCCTCACAAAAATTTTTGTCTCTATAAACACCTATCCATTAGTTTCCGCCAGATATAAGGCATAGGTTTTAATTCAGTCGAATTTTATNTTTTTGTCTCTATAAACACCTATCCATTAGTTTCCGCCAGATATAAGGCATAGGTTTTAATTCAGTCGAATTTTATGATGAAGTGTGTCCTAACAATGAAGATTTAAGCATCTGATATGCAAAAACCACACAAAATTACCGTGACTTTTTCCCATGTGACACATAATCCCAGCAAAATACTCCAAGACACGAATAAAATAAATATTTGGTGAGAAATTGCACGCAGAAAATCAATAAACATGAGATTTACTGTGCCGTATGTCGAAATGTTCTCTTCGTAGGAAGTCTCTTCCTTAAATGTCTCAAGAGTATAAATGAAGTATCTAATATTTACAAAATAATGATTTATTAATTCATATTTTTCAGATATTTAGATAAGTTTGTCCCTAATCCTCGCAAAACAGACAATAAACTTTCTCATTTGCAGAGTTTCATTGTGATCACTTGGATGTCTTATTCGTGATTGGTGTGAAAATCGTGCTCTAAGAGTGTCACTGGTGAACCGAGGAAACGAAATGTAACCAAACACACAATGGACAAAGACTTCATTCCAACTGCACCACAAAACAAACATTCGCAAAACAACTCTCTGAGGCAGACCCACCGGTTTCATCACAGCTGCAGTTGTAAACTCCACATGATCTCAGTTCTTATTATGATATCAAGATGAGAATACGTCCCAGAGAATTCCTAGTGCAGAGAGTCGAGTNCCACATGATCTCAGTTCTTATTATGATATCAAGATGAGAATACGTCCCAGAGAATTCCTAGTGCAGAGAGTCGAGTTAAAGTGAATACTTGCCACTGATAGAGAAGTGGCTATTTCGGTTTTCCTTATGTTGGGCCGTTGGCCTACGTTTGTATTATTATATTTCTGGAAGTTCTATTAGCGCACACTGACACTGCAATTTTGTTGACATAAAATTTTACATTTTATATTAAGAGTAAATTTCTCGTAGCAAAGCTTTACTGGGAATACCGTAAATGTGTAGAAATAAAGAAAAACATTTACANCCACATGATCTCAGTTCTTATTATGATATCAAGATGAGAATACGTCCCAGAGAATTCCTAGTGCAGAGAGTCGAGATAAAGTGAATACTTGCCACTGATAGAGAAGTGGCTATTTCGGTTTTCCTTATGTTGGGCCGTTGGCCTACGTTTGTATTATTATATTTCTGGAAGTTCTATTAGCGCACACTGACACTGCAATTTTGTTGACATAAAATTTTACATTTTAAATTAAGAGTAAATTTCTCGTAGCAAAGCTTTACTGGGAATACCGTAAATGTGTAGAAATAAAGAAAAACATTTACANATTAAGAGTAAATTTCTCGTAGCAAAGCTTTACTGGGAATACCGTAAATGTGTAGAAATAAAGAAAAACATTTACATTAAATCCATTCGTTTATCCAGTATAGCAGAGATCTTACAAAGGTTCTAACTGCATCAAAACAAGGATATAGGTCGCTACTGCTCCCAGCATTGACGATAAGAAGGAGTAGTCGAGGGTTATGAAACCAGTAGCGGTGAAGGTCACCTTTCTGCTGCAAACTTGGCTCACCAACATCTTCAGCTGCTTCTTATCGTCCGCACTCAGGTCTTTGGACAACATCAACTCGTTGGCAATGCGCACAGTGTCTAAAGACTCGGCCCTTGCTTCATTGCAAAACTGTATAGTAAGCAAAGATTGAGCTACACTTTGCATTGCCCACCAAAATGTCAATACAAGAGTGCTGTAGAATTTAAATTGGTAATAGTTTNAGATTGAGCTACACTTTGCATTGCCCACCAAAATGTCAATACAAGAGTGCTGTAGAATTTAAATTGGTAATAGTTTGTTTCGCTTATTTTCTTCGCTAAATAAATGCTGTGACAGACGTTTGTTGTGATGTGGAAAAATGCAGAGAACATATCTAACATATTTACATGTCCATACATATCATTGATTGTTGATGACATATCCGTGAGTCTGTGGTGACTTAATGCCAGGGAGCGTATTGGAATGTTATTACTTGGANAGATTGAGCTACACTTTGCATTGCCCACCAAATTGTCAATACAAGAGTGCTGTAGAATTTAAATTGGTAATAGTTCGTTTCGCTTATTTTCTTCGCTAAATAAATGCTGTGACAGACGTTTGTTGTGATGTGGAAAAATGCAGAGAACATATCTAACATATTTACATGTCCATACATATAATTGATTGTTGATGACATATCCGTGAGTCTGTGGTGACTTAATGCCAGGGAGCGTATTGGAATGTTATTACTTGGANATTGATTGTTGATGACATATCCGTGAGTCTGTGGTGACTTAATGCCAGGGAGCGTATTGGAATGTTATTACTTGGAAATGAAGTTTTTATTTCTCCTGTACCCCTTTGATCGTCATTTTTACGATCTGGTCCGTTTTTGCTAATATTGATGAATTCTAAGGATGTAGTCTCCACAGAATTCCTCATAATTCTTGTTATTTCCATATCATCTGACATACTTTCCAGTATGGCGTTCAAAATTTTGAACTTTAGCTCAAGTAGTTTGATGGAAATTGAACGTTGGAACATAAATGTTAACTTTATGACTGAGGTTATCACTTTTGCTAGGCTTATTAATATTCCAAAATTGCGTGTTGCTAATATACATATTGCAACAATTCTAAACGCCACAAATGATAGGAGCAGCATAAATAGTTTAGCATAGGCTATTTTAAATGTTTTCATGTCGAAATTAACAATTGTTTTCAGAAGAACGTTATCAACAGTTTCAATAGTCACTGCCAGTTTTTTGACATGCTTATAATTGAAAATAACGTTCGCAATAATAATATAAACTGCAGTGAGAGTAATCAACATGGAATTTAAAGTGACAATAATAAAAACTCTCAAATTTTCAGATGATGAAAAACTTTTCCAAATTTCAATTGTTTCGTAAGTGAACCCGTACAAAATAAATGTTACTAGGAAACCACTGTAAACGGCAGCAGGTACAGAGAACTTGAATTGTATTGTTTGCTTTTCCTTGTGCGTGATTATTTCGAAGGGTGCAAAACCAGTCAATTTAGAAATGTAGAATAGAGGTTTCAGTATTTTGTTCACACTTCCCTTGTCACGAATTTCTTTCACTTTATCAGATGCCATCGCAGATACTGCTGCCAAATGCTGAAAAGGTAGACCATATTATTGCATAATGTATTTTGTTGTCAATTTTGTAAAACAACTACTCCTTTTCAAAAAGTTCTTTTTCCTTACAACATCATTTTACACGTAACATAATCTATGTATTCAGAGAGAGATGAAAAAGTGCAATATGCGGGTATATACTATAAATATATTGTGTGGCATTTATTCTGTAACATATGAAAGATTTCNATGAAAAAGTGCAATATGCGGGTATATACTATAAATATATTTTGTGGCATTTATTCTGTAACATATGAAAGATTTCACTTTTAAAAAAGGCTGTTGGTACAGATTATTTACTACTGTCGAACAGTAATAGCATGTAGAAATTACCACTCAAATACATTGAAAAATTGCTGTATTCAGTAATATAGATAAGAAAAAAAACAACATTNGCATGTAGAAATTACCACTCAAATACATTGAAAAATTGCTGTATTCAGTAATATAGATAAGAAAAAAAACAACATAAGCTACTAATTACTGCAATATTTAGAATAAAATTTTCTTTGGACATAGCAATTCTAAAAATCACTATCGATAAATAATTCCCATAATAAAAGTGGGAGAGGGGCATAATCCCTACTGATTACAATTACCTCCGGCTCATCAAATCGCTCCTTCTAATTGCGTGCTTTCGTACAGAGCGTCATAATATGAAATACGACTATGCCTTATCTGGATGGCCTGCCTGAGTCCATATTAAAACATTAACCCAGTATATGAGCCGTGATTGCCGAAATATATCGTTATAGGCAAAGCAGGAAGCCCGTCTACGGGCCAATAAAACGGGCAGTAAACTTATACAATGCGCCCGATTTAGGACAGCGGAACCCTATGAACGTTATCTTTTGTCATCGGTGCATCGTACCAAGAGGATGTCTGGAGAAGGGTGTTTCCGGCCATCGCTAACCACGGCCTTAATCAGCCTACGGCAAAATAGGCAAGGTTGGAACTCTCCGTTTGGGTTATAATATAAAAGTGTAATGAGCTAACATATTGTTATTTATTTTATAGCTCCCCACGTAATGTCTGTAGTTTAATAGTTATTGCATAATATTTAATGTTCAATAAAAAAGTAAATTTTTATTGTTATGCTCTACCTAATATTCAGTTATTCTTCACGTCTCTATAGTCCCTTTAAGGTAGGGATGAATCAGGGAAACCATACACTATATCCTATTGTTAGGTAGGTTATGCAACGTTAGACTGTCTTCTATTCTCAACTAACCGTTAAATTACAATAGTGTTTGTTTCCATATTTCTCTTTTAAACAAATGCTGCTATTAAGAATATTTATTATTTGGTAACAGTAATAGAATATATAATTTACCACTAAAATACATTGACATTACTGTTTTCAATGTTTTGGCAGAGCTAAATCTTTGGAGTTTATAAAATGTTTGTTTTTCTTTTTTGTTAAGATCGTTGTGTATGTGAGCGTTCCTGATGTATTGCACAAATAAAATTGTTATATTTAGTTTCTAATCAAGGCGCATGGGGCGACAACCAATAAGAGAACTTGTATCAATTTACTGCTTTAGTCTAGCATTTTAGACTTTATTTTCCCTTACTGCTCACAATCAAACTGATAATTAGAGCTTTTAAATTTTTTGTTTAACTAACATACCTTTTAATCTTGATCAGAAACATAGGGTCACGTGTGTGCGCCTACATAGATCTCTGTCCTTTATATGACGTTTTTTTTACCTTTTCGCTGGTTTATCGTTGGTTATTTATTTCTATTAGAGGGATTATGGTGACTTTGGCACATCGGGAGATGGAACCAGAGTGTCTGAGCTTTTCGTGCTCTGTCTTTCCAATCGGCCAGAGGCCAGAGGCCAGAGGCCTTGTGACCTTGAAATTGACCATTGACTTTGATCCCGGATACCTATAAAACAAAAATCTCAAAAAATGAGAAAAAAATATAAAATAATTATATTAAAATCCTTAAAAAACTATTAGACTAATTTGTTTAAATACATTAAACTTACGAAGGTCTCCCAGATTCCTCTCCACGAATAGTCATTCCACGATCGTAGTAAATGAGGTCTACCATCTAAGTAGGCATCACAGTCACCGTCCTCCATTTCCGTCAGTACAGTCCACGATCTTGGTAGATGCAGTCCACTATCTTGGTGAGCATCACAGCCAATGTCCTCCTTCTTGCTAGGTGCAGCCATCCGCCATCTTGGTTGGTGCAGTCCGCCAATTTAATATACGTTACAGCGACCGTCAGCCTTCTTGATTTTTTCGTTTGTAATTTGTTTAAGCATAACTAGAGTTTGTCTCTCACCTTCGTTCTACCAACATATGGAATTTCATGTTTTTATCACCGAGGCGGTGCTAGTGTTTTTATTTACCCACCAGGCGAGTGGTCGATTCAGCCACAAGGCAGCAACCATATTATTTAATTTTTTTAAAATGTATATCTTGCACTACAGGCATCCTCAATTTTGGATTATATTTTCAACACCCAGGTGGCACTACTTTCTCCATTTCGTCACCATGGTAGTTGCCGATTTAGCCAACAGGGGGCAACCATATTTGATTAAGTTCTTAAAGTTTAGGTGGTGCTGTCAGAACCCTCCATGTTAGATTATAATTTCAACAAATAGGTGGGGTTAATTAATTTTTTTACTGGCAGGTGAGCTGCCGGTACCCACTCATTCTGACGATATAGCCGCAAAGTGACCTGTCAGCACTCATATTTATTGTCATACAAAATCTGTACTTTTTCATTCCTTAATTAAAAAAAATTATTATATTTCCAATTTGCAGTGTACCTACAAATATAACTTATTCAATTGTTTTTTTTTTTAAGATCTTTAGTTAAGGTCAACCATAAAAATATTTCGTTTAAATGCTAATTGAATTGCCATCGAAATTAAGCTTATGTTCTGTTACCCCTCACANGATATAGCCGCAAAGTGACCTGTCAGCACTCATATTTATTGTCATACAAAATCTGTACTTTTTCATTCCTTAATTAAAAAAAATTATTATATTTCCAATTTGCAGTGTACCTACAAATATAACTTATTCAATTGTTTTTTTTAAGATCTTTAGTTAAGGCCAACCATAAAAATATTTCGTTTAAATGCTAATTGAATTGCCATCGAAATTAAGCTTATGTTCTGTTACCCCTCACACCACCACTTTAGTCAAATCAATTATTCATTATCGCTTAATCCCTTATTACTACCGCTCTTAATAGTTTTTAATGCATTTATCAGTCTCGCCTGCAATTTTATTATTTCGGGCTCTATGTGTGTGTGTGTGTTTGACGTATTAGCATGTGGAGCTTGACAGTTCTTTTCCCCTTATTTGTTAGTTTCACAAAATCACAGTGTATCTTTGGTTTTGCAAATGATAATAAGAAATTTCTCTTTGAATTTTTTAATACAAATAAAAAGGTGAGGTTCGAGCCAGAATTTATTCTTAAGAAAAATTGTAAATAGATTTCATTTTCTACAATTATTAGGTATTAACATAATTTTATGTTAATATAAATCTTTCATAATCTGAAATTTTATGGTCTCCGTAATGCACTGGCTGCAATATGCTCTAATATTTTTGCACTTGTGAAGTCCTTCCATATATGTCTCGACGAGGTTGAAGGGTAGTGAATGAGAGCTGTATGCGCGTGTCATTGCTGGAATTCATATTGTTGTATATATCTGCATGGTGGGCTAGCATCACTGGGTTAAAAATATGTATTAGTTCACGTAATTCATAAATAGTGAATACTATTTACAGCTGCTGGCATAGAGGACACACACATTTACATACACATGTTCGCATGTCACTTTTCATTCGGCTAAAGTCACGTTGCAGTGTGTATGCGACTCTATATGGTTAATGATGTTTGGGGGGTGGTGGAGAATGTTTCCGCAGATCGGATGTATCTCTTAATAGAGTGAGTGCACGCGAATGTATGAAAACACTGAAATTTTCTTTACCAAAGGCAAACATTTTTTTTTTTTTTTTTGTGATTTTGCACTTGTGAAGGGTGACCTTCACGCCAGCGTCTCCCACAGTATATATTTTTTGCCCCTACAAAACGCACTATACATGCATTATTTATGCGTATAAAAAGTTTTATATGGCGAAAATGGGCATTAGAAACCTCGCCGCACGTGGAGAAAACATATGGGTATTTTTTTCGCGCTATCTAAATTTCCTAATGTACTGATTTTAAACTTGGGAGGAAATGTTTTTAATGATAAGCGTCTATGCCTCGGTGAGAGGGAATGCACGGGCTACTTCCCTGTGCATATCGCATACCGTGGTGGCTATTGAAGTGGTTTTATCTCTGTTTTTGTATTTTTCGAGTAATGTTTACTTTATAGAAAGCTGCATAACGCATTCGTACATGTAACATTACTTTTAACAACATGAATTTTAAACAAATGTTTTGCTGAGGGTGTGCAAGAATGTTGTATAGAGGGGAAGGGGTACTCGGAGATGAATTTTTCGTTAATATTTACGCAAAAACACGCTGTTTGTATGCTTCTTTCTTGTGACGTATATTTACAATATGAGGTTTTACAGTATTTTTGATATCTTGTCTATCGATTCAAATACCTTCCTTTCATTGCATGGGGTCAGTTCTGCAAAGCTGCATTTGAGCTACAAATTAAATTTTATTGGTGACGTTTTTATGTGTAGAGCTAACAGCGATTTTTTGCCCTATTCGAGCTTAAAATGTGAAAAAATCTTTCGAATAACCGCTCTCGTTGTGGAGGTATAGGTATTTAGACTGTGTTGGAATGCAGTTTGGACCTCCACGAAACCGTTATCATTAACCAACTTAGACCCTGCCCCGATTCTTGGGCGTAATGGTCGCTAGCGTGATGGTGTATACTCATCCTGAACTCTTGGCTGTGTGGGAATTACACTCGTACGCTCCGGCGAAGGAGACTGTACACGACGGATTTTGTCAGGTGAAGGTCCTACAGATACCCAGGTTTTTAGCATGCTTTTGCCAGTTATCGCGCCTAGAAAATGCTATTCCACAGTTTCCACACTTACATGCAACTCTATCTGCATTATTCGAACATTCACACTTTTTGTGTCTGCGAGCACATTTGGTGAATGCAAAATAAGTGATACAGTAGCGGCACGGGCACTGAGGTAACGTCAATGTACATTTGATCGATGGTAAAAATACAAATTAAAAAAAGATTATGTTTTAGTTACCGTATTTTATGAGGTTACATATTCCCCAAGAGAATAACTGGCCCGAACATATACTCTAGATTTGAGGAAATTTTTAATTTCGCAGGTATATATATATATGCGTATTACATGTACTCTTAATAATATCTTGCGACCTGATGAAATTAAATATCTGAACTTACCAGTCAGAATGCTAAAAAAACGAGGTGTTAGAGAGCTATCTGTCTCCTCTAGCATCAGACGAGAAACTGTGCCAAGGATCGTTATTGTTCTCATTAAATAATTTCTACATAGTAGCACACTCTGGCGGAAAATGCTGAAAACAAGAGCGGTAGTGATAAGGGATTAAACGATGGTAAATAATTGATCTGACTTAAGTGTTTTGGTGAGGTGTAACAGAATATTAGCTCAATTTCAATGGTAATTTAATTAGAATTAAACCGAATTATGTTTATGGTCGGCCTTGTTTAAGGATCTTAATAAAAAAAAAAGATTTAATAATTTATGCTTGTAGGTATAATGACGATTGGAAAAATATTATTATTTTTTAAAATAGGAATGAAAAATTACAGATTTTTGTATGACTATAAATATGAGTGCCGAAAAGTAACTTTGCGGCTATATTGTCAGAATGAGCGGGTGCCGGCAGGTCGCCTTCCAGTGAAATCAAGAATTTAACGCCCACTATTTTTTGCAAAAAGAATCTAACATTGAGGATGACGACAGCATCAACTCAACTTTCAAAACATAATCAAATATGGCTGCCACCTGGTGACTTAATTGACAGCTGGCCTGGTAGGTAGATTAATACACTAGCACCACGAAGGTGATGAAAATATATGAAATCTAATATGGCGGTNACAGCTGGCCTGGTAGGTAGATTAATACACTAGCACCACGAAGGTGATGAAAATATATGAAATCTAATATGGCGGTCGAACGAAGGGGAGAGACAAACTCCAGTAACATAGAAACAAATGAGAAACGAAAACAAAACAAGACGGTGGACGGCGGCTGTTACGCCTAATAAAATGGAGGACTGCACCCACAATATAGCGCGCTGTACCGACCAATATAACGGATCACTGCACCAATCAATATGGAGGACTGCACCGACCAAAGTGGTGGACGTCTGCACCTACCAAGATGTGGGAATGAGTAAATGAGGAGGGGTGTGTGTGGTTATTCCGTAAATTTATGGTTTTTTTAATACATTTTGAATTTTTTTTCATTGTTTTAAAAATAATTTTTACCTATTTTTTTAAATTTCATTTTTTTATATTTTTGGATTTTTGAATGGATGTTTTTTATTTGGGGGGGGGGGATTTTTTGGGATCAAAGGTCACCGGGATCAAAGGTCAAGGTCACATTGATTCAAGATGGCCGCTGGCTGACCGGAATGCCAGAGCACAAAACTTTCCGACGCTCCGGTCCCAGGTCCCGATGTGCCAAAATACCCATAACCACTCTACTAGTGTTATGCCAGATACAATTTAAGTTACATTTGCTGGATTTTAGAATCCTCGCAATTCCAAGCCAACTCGTTACACAATCTTGGCAGTAGAGACTCCCATGAGTCTTTCAATGTTTTTCTTTCTGTCGTTCTCATTTTGGTGTCACTCTTATATTCTTCTCCTTCGCTTTCTAATTACGAACCTTTTCCTTTCCTTCCCTCATTCTGTNCATTTTGGTGTCACTCTTATATTCTTCTCCTTCGCTTTCTAATTACGAACCTTTTCCTTTCCTTCCCTCATTCTGTCACTCCCATTTCCATGGTTACAATATAGTTTATCAAAACAAACATAATCTACGCATTACTGCTAGTTTGTGGAATATGTCTCTTTGACTACAACAGTCCCCAAAATCTTTATCATCACTGTTAGGAAACACCACTCAAAAAGCTCAATTATTTCATTCAGCTATGAAAATAGCAAAGGTAATATTAAGCGAAATATCGAACTCAAACANCATTTTGGTGTCACTCTTATATTCTTCTCCTTCGCTTTCTAATTACGAACCTTTTCCTTTCCTTCCCTCATTCTGCCACTCCCATTTCCATGGTTACAATATAGTTTATCAAAACAAACATAATCTACGCATTACTGCTAGTTTGTGGAATATATCTCTTTGACTACAACAGTCCCCAAAATCTTTATCATCACTGTTAGGAAACACTACTCAAAAAGCTCAATTATTTCATTCAGCTATGAAAATAGCAAAGGTAATATTAAGCGAAATATCGAACTCAAACAACTCTGAACGACTGAAGCTGAAATCCGATAAAATTCACTATGGCAGTGACACGAAACCTTATATCTTCTATGAACTAAAGAATTCTTCAAGATCAGTTTTGGTTTTAGTTATTCAAATATTGGCGCAAATAATCCTTGGTTTACACAAAGGTATGGCATATTTCTTGTAAATTTGTCTCATAAAACTTCCTGTAGAGAAAGTTTAGTTATAAAGTTGAGAAAAAAAAATATTTTTTAAAATTTTAAGTTCCTGGTTTACGTAATTTGCTATAGTTGTGTCAGGAGGATTAGTAAACTACAATGCAAAACTATTTCTTCAGGTTTCTGATGTTAAGTACGTACCTTCTTCAACAGCGGCCGAATGAGGACTGTTCAATCTGTTTGATTTTACAAGCGTTGTTATAGCAAACTAATTACTTAGCCGCGAGGATTATCGTGCAGAGTTATTAGATTAGACAGCCTGGGAAATGAGCGTACTCTTAAAAAGGGCCATAGCATATTGTCTCTGGCAAGATGATAACGAACAACAAATAACATGGCTAACGGGAAACGCGTGATGTGGAAATCGGTCGATTGCTACGAAACTCATTAAATTAAGGACGCTTCACAATCGATCTCCATTCATCAGGTTTTCCTAACATACACGCCGCAACACCATATGATGAAAGATTAATACAGTGGAAGAAATTAGCTTTTGAAAGAAACTAGACAAACCCTTTGTCATGAAAACAATTTAAAATTTGTACATACGCTATTCAAGCTGAAGAAAGTTAAATCTTTGATACACGGTTGCAGGAGAAAAGTTGAAAATTACGTCGNAGCAGGAGAAAAGGTTGAAAATTACGTCGACAGAAGCACCATTGTTGTACACATTGAAAATCGTTACGTATGTATTACTAAAAATATATATTCACTGTTCAAAATAGTGTATCTCAAACCTTTATATTTTTTCCCCCAGTGCGGAGTGTAAATTTTGGGTGTAAATTTTGANAGTGCGGAGTGTAAATTTTGGGTGTAAATTTTGAGTGTTTATTTTAAGTTACAAATGCCGGTTTTATTGTGTAAGGCATATAATAATTAGCATTTCTGATATAAAATAACATGAAATATTAAATTATTTTCTGAGGACTTCGCGCATACAGAAAATGTTTATATAGAAACAAATCTGAGGGGTAATTAGATTATGCGTGATTAAGAAAATCAAACACTAATATTCTCGACAGTTATTACAGAAGCAATACTCTGTCAAATTAAAAAGGTTATAAATTTGAATTTTGTGGTGTGATATTGAAAATACCAAAATATTTCCTAATTATTAATTCTTAAAATTTGCTTTTCGCCCAGGAAAGGTATGAAAAACAAGTGTTATACATCAAACCTTTATTTCGCTTTGTTTGAAATCATGAATCAAGTTTCCTATAATATTTAATGTTCATGAGTCATGGATTTATTAGTAACATAAAATATCTCAATATAGTTTCCAGTGCAAGGTACATCCAGAACGTCATCCAAACCGTTCTGATACCATATTTGCAGGGGCAGGGGGAGGCGCTATTAAAGCAGGACAATGCCCGTCCATTTGCATACTGCTTACAGCATTTGCATACTGCTTACAGCATTTGCATACTGCTTACAGCATTGCATACTGCTTACAGCTGTTACACTTGCCCGCACTATACAGAGCACAGTATAAAACACGTAACTTGCTTATATTATCTTAACATTGGAAAGAAGAATTAGATAATAATGATTAAAATAAATTTTTAACATCTTAATTTTTTTTTATTTACTGTAGCAGACGAAATTTTTCCAAAATAATGGCTTTACTTTATTTTGAATAAAATTTATTGCTTTTATTAATGTCTTACAAAAAGATTGAGGTTTAATTAAAGCTGATAACTTGACTTAATTTTATTTGATGTGTTATTCAATAAAGCAATCTCTATGTTTTTGGATTTATTTTTAGTTTTTTAAGACTATTTCATAAGAATTTTTACATGCATGCAGTTATACAAAATTTGCTATTTAGTTTTTTTTTTATGTTTCCGTTCTAAACAAAAAAATTGTAAAATTAATAATCTGTACATGCCATTGTCGTAAAATTGAAAATTATTTATGCATAAAATACAATTTAACCTAGAAATATTCACTTGAGTTACTTAACACTATATATATATAGTTTAATGTGAATTTTGCATAATTTTAATATACTAGCTGTTGCAGTATAAAATTACCTGACCTAAAGACTACATAACAGAAACTTTGTGTGGTTATTCTTGAGTACGCCAATTTGATGTCTCAGGAAGAAAAGTAAATTAAAATTATCAGATGGGTTTTGGCCAAAATCCCAAGATTCGTAATTATAAATATTTAATTCGGAAAACAATGTTTCTGGACATTTGGAGGAATATTTTGTCTTAAAAACCACTGTTGGTTATACACTAGAAGAACAAGATTTTCCTTGAAAATTAGAGATAACTTTAAAAAAAATATATTTGAACTTGTCATTAACACTTCGAGTGCTGCCGACGTAATATTATATCGTCTGAATTGAAGTGAGATATCTAGAGTTTGTCGTAACATCACGACATCTGCATTCTTTACGATATGGGCGAAGAAATATTACTTCGCCAGAAGTTTTCATAGGGTACTCTGCGAAGTAATATCGCGTGAGCAACATTCGAAATGTAAATTACTGAAAGAACAGGATGACTTGTCTATTATTCTACGTGGGATAGAATATTTGATTGGGACACTTTCAACAACTCGGCATTGTATTGGTAGAAAGTTGGCCGGTCAAGAACGTTGCACAGTATAGTAAGCATTTGAGGTGTTATGTGATTGGGTTGTAAACGGGTATAGAGAGGCTAACAGAACTAGGTAGTTAAATTCTAGCTTGTATTAATTGTCAGTAAACCTGTATCACAGTCAAAGTGTTAACAAAACTCAAATATGTATATTCTTTCTTTCTCTCTCTCTCGCTCTCTATACATATTTTTTTTTAAATTGGTAATATTTGCTTGTATTAAATACTTTTTTATTTCGTAATTAAAAATTACCCAGTATTTTTTCCTCCATAACAAATGTTGAAGTATCTAACTAATTTTAACGTATTTTAATTCAGATAAAAATATCAGATATATGGAACACACATTTTTGAGATATTTATCTATCTCTACGTATTTTCTTATTCAAATAGATTTAATTTTCATAGTATTTTAACATTTGAACACATTACCACATTAATTACAATCCCTTTTCGTGAGTTTTAAGAAAATACAAAACATTTTCTTAATTGAAAATATAATATATGTTTTAGGTGTAATTTGGTTATTCATTTATATAAAAAGAGGTTTTTTTCTCAGTATTTATTTTTGATAGTTTGCAGAAACTTATATTTCATTTGCGTCTGACGATCCTAAATTAAATGGTGCTTTCACTCATTTTCTATCACATGTTTTACCGTATGTAGTATTTTAATAGTAGATTTCATGTGAACATTTCCATTGACATCACTTTTCTACATAACATTTGCCTCTACAAGACTGGTTGCATAGTTTGGCCAAAACAAATTTTCTGCAAGTTTTAGCTGCAGAATATGTTAGTTTTTTTTTTTTGTGATACGTCCTTGAATATTGCTATGCTCGCTAGTAATTTCTGAATAGGCTGCAATTTCGTAGGTTATTGCAGTAAGAGTATGCACTGATACAAGCGTAAGTACAACTTTAATTTAAGCATTCGGTAACACAATGGTACAATATTAATACTACGTATTTTTTTTAGTTTACTACAGGTCCTCATTGCAAAATGTTATTATGCTGGCGTCTGAGTGAGTAAAGAGATTTGGGTAGTTCTTAACATCGAGTTCTCGAAGGCTGATGAGGGTGAAGCGTGGTGAGTTCGGAGCAGCACCGGAATGCAAGGGCGGGGGAAACAGGAGATCGCCGAGAAACGCCCCTCCCCTCCCTCACGGGTACCAGCGTCATCGTCCGGCACGATTCCCACATGCAAATATACGGGGGCGATCGTGTCGGGAATCGAACCCGGTTCGTCTTGGTGGGAGGCGAGTTGTCTAACCACATCACCACCGCGGCCCCGGTTGACGTCTGAGTTAGAGCCGGCGGCAATCACTGCTTGAAAACTTCACTTGCAAAAATTTTTTCCTTGAAATAAAATCAAAGTGATTTTATTACGATGTTTTATTACTATATTAAAAATACTCTCTCATTGATATACCCAAATAAATATACATTTTTTATAACAAGAAAGGTAGAAATAGAGTAGCCAGACCTTAAAGAATGTGACATGGTGGAAACGAATAGGAAATATATGGCTCTTAAGTAGACGTCTCGCAGACTAATAAAAATTAGGCTACTAGCTCCAGACTTTATTTAAATAAACTGGGCAGAATTAATTTGAATTGGTTTGATAAAACTGCGTTGTTCCCTATAATATACCTGATTGAATAACGTCATGGGCAAATAATAATTCCACCTATAAATATTCTTTGTTTAATTAATACCAGCTCCTCAGCCACCTATAATTATTGTCTAAATTCAGCTTTACCCCACGTGTAGAATTGACATCTCTTTTTGATATGTGTGTGGTCCTATTGCGATCAACAGCACTACGCTACACCATGGTAATTAGACTGCGTTATTATTGGGCAATATGCTAGACCTCACAAGCCTGTAAATATATTTTTCCGGTGACATTAGTTCAATGGCTGAAGTCTCGGTGTGAAGCCAACCCCTCTTCTGACTTGACTGCACACGATTATCGCACGCTATAAGAAGCGTGTATTCATTGATGCAAAGGTTTCAGGGCGCGTGAAATGAAGCATGGCACAACTACAGACATAGTACAAACTTACACTTTCTTAAAATATATCTTGTCGCGAAAAAAAAATTACCTGATCTTGAAATTATCTGTGTGTTTTTATACACAGATAAGATGACTGATAAAGGGAAAGATAAGGGGATGGTATTCTACTTGTAGTGACGAATAAAAATGCTCTAAACTCATGTGTATTTAAATTGCCCAACCTATACATGCATCGTTAGTATACAAATTCGAGGAGAGTTATATGAGTATTGTTATCCAATAACCTGCAATTACAGGTACTGATAAACAATCTTTCGTGAAAAGAAAAAATAATTTGTCAATATTAAAAATAGTATTGACTACACAGTTCTGGAATAAAAATAGGGTTGTTGCCGTAATAACTAAAGTACCCTCTCAAAGCAGGAAGAATAATGTAACAGGTTTTGTATGGTATTCTTTTTATTTCTTCAATTTCCTTCAAGATCACATGCCTCGATTACACAAACGTTTTTCAACAATACGATCTCGCATAAATTCCGAATGTGATTCTCCTAGCTGAACTTATGCCACCTTTTTTCTCCATTCTTTGATTAGGAGTGAGTGTTCTAACATAAATACATAACTTGCAATAATAACAACACTTGTAATAACTGAAAACGAACATTAACTCTATAAGAGTACCAACATTTACAAACAATATTCATTATATTACATATTAAAACAAATGAC
Source organism: Clitarchus hookeri (assembly GCA_002778355.1). Taxonomy (NCBI): domain Eukaryota; kingdom Metazoa; phylum Arthropoda; class Insecta; order Phasmatodea; family Phasmatidae; genus Clitarchus; species Clitarchus hookeri. The sequence goes on from NQII01004007.1 coordinate 72,414, forward strand.
AGTGGCAGTTATCTTATAAAATTTGTCTGAATCGCAAATTAGTCGATTAAATTACATTCATCTCATTCACTTGTTACTATCTCAATAATTCCCGAGAATTTGGAAAAAATCAAGTTGAGTTTATTTTTTCCTAGTTAATGCGTATGTACACACATTCGTAATTACTAAATATACACTACGATATACATACATTTATTTACATTTATATAAATTACTCTCACTACACTTTTAGACATTTTATTTTTGACCTTTGAGTCTAATGACCACTTTCTACATTAGCATAGTCGTATATGTGAACGGGTTATATAAGGAAACACGTGATAGAAACGGTATCGAACCAATGATAGATGTGTAACTTTATATATCTGAAACTACATGTCAGACTAGCATCAAGCCACCTTGAAAACAGAATTTTCATTAAAAAATATTCATTTTTCTGTGCACACACACTGTGTTACAGTAATTAAATGAGCTCATTTTTTGATATTTGGTATACAAAGCAGAAAATATTCATATTTTCTGGTTAGGTAATTGGAATATGTTTTTTATAGGTATTTCTATAGATAGGCGTACTTGCCATCGGAATATGGGTTTAATATTATTCTCAGTTTGATTTAACCCAAGAAGAAGTGTAACCTTAGGAAAACTGAGAGTTTTAGTCTGTTTCCTGGTTGAAAATAAGTTCATCAATGTGTTCAAATTGTCGCATTAGTCACTGCGAAAATTCATGATTATGACGTACGTACTGGATTTAGGTAACAAAAATTTACATACTTGACAATTTATTTATTTATTCCGTGTATAGAACGCATCTTTGATACTCTGTGACTTCCTAACGCAGGATATATAGTATCAGCTAACTTAATGGTGGCATATTACAAATAAAATATGCGTATCATCTGCACTTCTAGCATAATGGTTTAAAAAAAATTAACAAAACCAAAATAGTATTCTGTCTACAGCAGAATCATTCAATTTATCGCGTAAACAATACAAGTATAGTTTTTTATATAATTAAAAATGCAAATCAATTTTCCAAGTACACTGCTATTATTAGAATTAATTATGATAGCATTATAAATCTTTTCAATAGATTTTTAATACACAGTCTTTCCTTTAAATGCATATCTGAGTTTTTGGTTGATCACGTAACGCTCAAAATGTACGTATTCTTTGGCACTGTTACGTACGTATCCAACAAAAATTTGTCTTGTGTTCATTCACACAAGAAGAATAAAATGTTTGAGAGTTTATCATCGAAGTTTCTTCAATTCTTTGTCAGTGATCTTGAAGTCCAGGGTTTTGCTCCTGTATGCTAGAGGGTTCTCGGATTCCCTTTCCTTCAGGTCATTTATTATTTCTTCTTTCGAGGCTTCTTTCAAGGACTTCCCTTGGCCATAGAATATATCCTCCGTGTAAAGCCTGTCCTTGCGTCTATACGTGCCATGAATCTGCAAAAACAATAAACAGTCATAATAACAATAGAAGTTGCCACCCTCTGCTATAGTGCCTAGCACAACATTACAGAAATACTGAGAAACATGGTTATCTATACATATTATAAAACTCAACGTATCTCTGTCTGGCTGTCTGTTGTGCGGTTACTACTCGAGAAACACGTATCAGATTTACGTGTTTTTTAAAAATTCATAGCTATGTTTTCTGGCGAGGTGTTAGTTTATATTTTGTTATGTAAAGTAACATAAGGAATAAGCAGTGACGATAATAGTGAATTAAGTCGGAAAAAAGGTTTGCCNAGTGCGGTTACTACTCGAGAAACACGTATCAGATTTACGTGTTTTTTTAAAAATTCATAGCTATGTTTTCTGGCGAGGTGTTAGTATATATTTTGTTATGTAAAGTAACATAAGGAATAAGCAGTGACGATAATAGTGAATTAAGTCGGAAAAAAGGTTTGCCGCCAAGACGCTCTCTTGCAATACGCTGTCTAAACCGTTAAAGATGGAACCATATTATGTAGTAAATAATAGTGTAGAATAAAAGTATCTAAAAAAAACGCCGTGGTTGTATATATCTATCAATAACTGAGAAATACTAATAAGCGCTTTTTACCAACTTCCTTGGACCATGCTACATGCACGAGAGAACCCAAGACGCGATGGTTTACGTCCGTAATTACGGCACGCCTGCTCTTTTTCATAACTTTTACCTGATAGATAAAATGTATGTCTTTATATTAGAAAAGGAAAAATCATCAAATGACTTCATTCAAAATATTAAAATGTAAAAAATAAAATTATGATTAAATTTAAAATATTTTTGTCTAATGATTTATTTATATCATAATTAACACTAAGTAGAATTAAACTTTATTAAAAAAACATAAATAATTATTTTTTAGTCCACGCGAGTGGATTCGCGGGCACAGTTAGTCAGCTACACTGAAGAGCAAAAAAAAATGGTATAGGCGTGCGTATGCAAATAACAGAGGTATGGAACCAATCAGAGTAACGCGATGTGGTTGGCTGCTAGATCGGTTACTGCTGCTACAATGGGAGGTTATCAAGATTAAAGTGAGTTTGAACGTTGTGATATAGTCGGCGCACGTGAGATGGGACATAGCATCTCCGAGGTTGCGATAACATTTGTATGTTCGCGTACGACCATTTCACGAGTGTACCGTGATTATCGGGACTCAGTTAAAACATCACATATTCAACATCGCTGCGGTCGGAAAAAGATCGTGAAAGAACGGGACAAACGACGACTGACGAGAATCATTAAACGAGACAGACGGGCAATCCTTTCTCTCATTGGCGCTGATTGGATTTGTGGACTACCCTGCAGGATTCATGGTGTGAATTACCTCCTGCATACCTTCAGACATTAGTCGAGTCCATGCCACGTCGTCTTGCGG
>NQII01004007.1:75437-104016 GCA_002778355.1 Clitarchus hookeri
GGGGGGGGGGGAGCCCTACACGATATTAGGCAGGTGTATCAGTTTTTTTTGGCTCTTCAGTGTATAAAAGTCAAACAACTTTAGCTGCTGTGCACTAGATATCCACTCCTTATTTAACACCCAATGCATATGTGTTTGTTCAGTCAAGGTCCACCGAATTTGTATCATGTGGTGCCATGAAAAATTTCCTTTTCAAATTTTCGAATAGGAAATTTTATTTCAATATTGTGGCTAAAGCACACTTTTACTGAAATAATATGTTTATCTACGTACAACCACTTAAAGATTTAAGATACGCTGTATATAAGCGTAAAGTAATGAAAGTATTAAAACATCATATTAATACTCATAAGGTACAGTGTTAACTAAGGTTAAACATTAATATTACATTTGGGAATAACTATATACATTTCTACAAAATTTCCATTACAAAACCTTTTAGGAAAAAGCACGACATTTTAATTTTTTTTCCAAAATGGCTTATTTAAATATTTGAAACATTATATGCGATATCATTGAAATAAGCAGATTGATTTAAATCAACTCGTTTCAACTATAAATTTTTTATTTACAAGAGCGTTATTATATATACACTCTTTTCTACCTATCTTGGGTTATAGTTTTTCCGAAAAAAAAGTGAATCAAATATCTCAAAATTTGGCATACGGGTTTTTAATGGATCACCACAAGGCAGTTTTACTTTGTGAAAATAGCACATGATAGTGCAGAATATACGTGTCTTTTTTTTTCTCCAAAAAAGGATTCCATTTATTATGATATGTTTCCATCAAATTAAATATCATGATAAATTTATGCGCTTAGAATCTAGACTGTTCATTGTCATATAGCCCTTTACTTATTTATAAAAATATAAATACGCGTGATACAATATTTATGATTTTATGTATTTTTTCTGTAGACTAGGTTCTTTACTTTTTCTTTTTCGTCTTACATCATATTCCCAGAAATTGGTGTAAATTTTTTCATCATAAGGCAAAATTGTTTTACTTATCCTGTACGTGATAAACTGGGAATTATGTTAAACAGCCGCTTTTTTAGGGAGTAGGAGTTGCATATTATGACCTTCGCTAGAAATATATGTTTATGATAATAGATGTGATGCATTTATGAAGAAATTTCCTACAGCAGTTACCCACTTTTAAAAACAAAAAACACTCTTTCAGCCACGGAAGCCATTACGGGAATTTCTTAGATCTATATAAGTGCAGGAAATGTATTTAAGGTATATACACTATATTAACAGCTTCATGTTGTTGGGTGTCTTATTTTTCAGGTAAAGCATATTTCTTACATGTTGAAGTATGTTAATTTAATTTTGATAATAGAAAAAAGCTTTCAATACAGCAGAACTTACTTCAGCAGCAGCTGCTATTTGTAGAGTTCGGTTAGAGCATCATCATCCATTTTAATTAAAGAACACGAGTCAAACATTACTTAAAAAACCATCAATGTAATAAAGAAATAAAAAAAATCCAATGGTTTTCTTACTGTGCTGAAATTAAAAGCTCAATTTGTATATTTAAATTTCGGTCTGAGTGAAGTATTGAGTAGCGAATCTGTAGGTGTATATTTTACATCGGCAATAACACGGTCCGTATTGACAACACTCCTCCTCCCCTGGGACTATCACCTTGTCCCAGAATGGTCCGTATTGACAACTCCCCTCTACCCTGGGCCTATCACTTTGTCTCAGAACGGTCCGTTTTGACAACTCCCCTCCACTCGTGGGCCACTCACCTTGTCCCAGATGCTGCAGTTGAAGCCGAAGTTCACGTGGAAGTACTGGTGATGGTTGTCGTGGAAGATGGCGTCTGGCTGCCACGGCTGCCACCATTGCGCCTTGAAATTGATGCCCGAGTGGTCGATGATGCCGTGGTAATACGTGTATAGGACGATCACGTAGAACGGCACTGCAATTTAAACATGGCAGATGATTTGTGGTATTAAAAAATTCTATGTGTGTACCGCAATAAAAAAAAAATTAAACATATTAAACAACGCAATAATGTCTAAAATAAAAAAAAAACATTTCTGTAAAAATACTGTTGATTTGATTCATTCTTGAACATATGTTTTTTCTGGGTGCCACACTGGTCATGCGTTTTTTATATTTCCTAATATTTCCTAGTTATAAAAAATAACTACTCGCCCTGTTAACAGCGCGTTGTGAACCAGTCTCGTTACATCAATAGATTTATTGTAATTCCGTAATTATTAGATTTTTATTATTGCTGGACACGATGGCCTCGATGTCCATATTTAAGTAAACTATTATGTAATATGTAAAGTTAGATTTCTGTACATCCCTGAAGCATAAGAAAATTAATGTCTGTCCGTCGTTTTCATTTTAAAAAGTTCCCGCTTTGCCACTTATGCCGTCGCACAATTACCTACTGGAATAAACAACTATAATAAATTTGTTTCTGAATTTATATAGCTGGTGTTAAATTTTACTCAGTGTTGCCTTTTAAATAAATATTGATGTACAAACATATCTTGCTTCATTTTCCTTCTGTTTACTACTTAAATGTTAGCCATCTCATTTATATATGTTAAAATTTGTCTGAAAACTTCTTATCTTTGCTGAGAAATTTTCAAGATTCTTCCCTTCACGTAACTAAATATTCGATGAACGCTCATTTTAAGATTATGTTCTCATCAAGAATTGGACTGATATTTAAAAAAGCAATAATATTTAAAAAAATTTACATTTATCAATTTTTTTTATAATGACTTGTTATGAAGCATTCAGTCGTTTGGATAGTTTGTTATCGAGTTTAACTAAACATAGCTATCTTTGTGACNTTTAGGGGGGGGGGGAGCAGATAAGGTTAAAACTTTAAAAACGCAACCAGGTCTTTTTATCTCTTTGAAAATCAAATTAAATATTTGTGCATGGTATTTTTGCAATGGCCTGTTGCCTAGCAACAACGCGGCAAAAACATGTTGATTCAGTGGCGTCAACTAGAAGCATTACGCTGAGTGTTGATAAGTTGTCATAATCATTTGTCTTCGTGAGTAGCGCCACTGTCTAGACACTGGCATTTTCGACTCTGTAGAATATCAAGTGAACTGTATGAAACTTGTATATCTCACCCGTGCAAATGTAGTGCAATAAAATTTACTACAGACGTGTCTGCAAGAAACAGTTATTTAAGTGGAATGTTTCAAATTCGTAGATACGGTCAAAAGTTCCTTTTGAAATTTGTAGGAACTCATGCTGGCGAAAATTATTTTGAGAAGCTGTTGTAAGGCGCCATCTTTAAACAATACCTAAAATATTTTGATTTATAAAAGTTTCGTTCCTACTTCTCACTGCATCAGAAACTGTTACGAAACGAAAGTCGTAACGAAAAGTAACGAAAAGTTACCTTTAGGTAACATTTGAAATGCGTGATGAATTTCAAACATTATACACTGTGGAAAATTTCCATATTTTTCGTAAAATAAAGAAATATGCTGAAATACTATACTTTTACACAATGCCCGTTAGATGATGAATTTCATAAAATACAAGAAAGAGCAGACCATTACCTAAACTTTACATTATGTTGCATTCTGTCTTCCTTATTAACATAACCTTTTTGCATTGCTATTCATTTTTATTAAAATATAGTAAGTCAAACATTAATTAAAATTTAAGCATTCTTTTCCCTTTTTTTTATTAATTAATTGCGAAGTACAGTATTTTGCCACTCTAGGGGCGAAACAAATTTCAATAATAAATTTAATAATTGCAGCACGATCGAATGTTGTATGTGGGAACAAGAATAAAATGTAGAGTTTTTATTTTTTTAGGGTATATCGTCATTGCTGGCGGGATTTGAGATAGTTACATACATGAAACATGTTTTATAGTTATTGGTCCTATTGACNCTTTTTGCATTGCTATTCATTTTTATTAAAATATAGTAAGTCAAACATTAATTAAAATTTAAGCATTCTTTTCCCGATTTTTTATTAATTAATTGCGAAGTACAGTATTTTGCCACTCTAGGGGCGAAACAAATTTCAATAATAAATTTAATAATTGCAGCACGATCGAATGTTGTATGTGGGAACAAGAATAAAATGTAGAGTTTTTATTCTTTTGAGTATATCGTCATTGCTGGCGGGATTTGAGATAGTTACATACATGAAACATGTTTTATAGTTATTGGTCCTATTGACTAGCATTAAATGCAAATTATTACATTAAAATAAAATTCCTTGACGTGACATTAGAACATGTTAAAGAAACTACCTAATTTAATACGGCGTTGCTGTAAAATACACAAAAAGGAACATAAACTAAATTTATTACTAAGCAACGCCCAATCAAAAAGATATGTAAATGTTAAAAATATTTTTTATGTCACAGAAAAATATTTCCAATTTAATTGCATAAGGTTAAATAAATAATTAAAAAACTATTACAATGTTATTATTTTTAATTTTTTTATATAATGAAATAAAATTAGTGCAAATATTATTTAAATTTAAACTTCAAAGTTTAGGATATATTTTTATCTGCTGCTTAAAAAAATATTATATTTTACGAGCTGTGCCATAGAACAATAAAGTGTACAACATGCAGTTTAAGAGTAAAAATTACAGAAAAGTTTGCCAGTGTAGCTACGTTATCACAATTTGTTTGGTAGCAAATTATTTTAACACATATTTGTGAAACTAACAAAAGTATCTATATGCCTTAAAACTATACTACTGGAAAATTAATAAAGGACACCTTGAGAGACGCTTCGTAAGAGATCCAAAGTTTATTCTAACACAGTACAGGTAGTATATCGGACATGATCACTAGCACAATGATATCTGCCAGAAAATAACGACTGCAAAGGTGAGCTAAGAGATCAATCAGGACTTAGTGTGACTGCATCGAGCAGCAAATGCCGCCAGAAATTCTTGCGTGTAAACGATCATATAGGTGAAGAATATCGTCCTGTCAACGGATATGTGCAGCTTCCTCTGACCAACAGCGCTACCATCGATGGGATGCACTGCCGACACTGCTCATCCAACATCTTACGCAATTGTCCGGCATGACCATCTAGCTTCCCGGAGTCCCAAAGTTCGACCCCGTTCAAGTTCAGTTCACTGTAAGATTGGGTCTCCCCTTCACCGTCCCTGCATGCTAACAATGTCCCAACAACATCCGATGTACAGTGAGGCTTATGCACCTACACGCTTCTATCGATGCTCAACTGGTAACGTCTGCGTACTTTGACTGCCGCACTTCAACTCCTGAGTCTTCCGCTGCGTTTACGATCTCTTCGTGTGATGCACTGTAGTTATGTCTTGTGGTAATTTGGTCGTTCTCAATCACTTCCATCATGGTGTTAGTCTTTCATTTTCCAGTATTACGTTTGGTAGGAGATTAGATTGCTTTGTGTTTATTCTGGGTATGTAAGAAGTACACTGTAAATAGAAGTAGCCGACTTTTCTGTTTGTGTCATTAAAATGTAGCAAAGAGAACTTATAATGAAGGGCTATGGAAAATAACAAAATTAGTGCAACTTGATAGTATATTTGCATGGGGTCAGAATTATTAAAAGCATTTGAATGCTAATGACTATAATATGTGGCAAGATGTGATAAAGTCTGTAATTTTCGATTTAAAAATTGGCATTTAAATTTTTTTTTGGATATATTAAACAAAATATTGGTCAATAATTTAATAGACTTGAATTATCTTATGCTCTTCCAATTTTTCTAGAATTTTTGGCACTTTAGTTATACATTTTACTTCTCTTTGTATATTGTCATTTTCTTACCTAGTTAAATGATTTGGTATTTTGATGATGTTAGGGAATTTCATATTTAATCTCAATTTCAGGGTGATTATGTTATTTCAAAATTAATTCCATCTGGGAATCCACGTGCTGGATGTAAGTGCAGAGTTAACTTTGCTTCCCAGCGTGGCTCGTGTCACGCAGTTGTTCCAAGTATATACAGCTTCCAGAGCTCCGGATGCGCACATCCGCTAGTGCATTCTTCCTGGACGCGGCCCACAGCCTGTGTTATCTGTTTGCGTCGCCTGTCGTGCTAATAGCACGTGATTGCTTAGTTCACTTCTGCAAGAACCATGGACTATTTTAGCATGCCCTAACGTACTCCAGAAATGTCGTGCGAACTAATACTTGTACATTTATATGCGCACCGTCAGGCTTCCGCACTCGCCATTTTAACCCCCTATTGAAGTGTTTTGTCTACTCCTTCGAGCAGCCATGACGTGTTGTGCACGTTCTCTCGTATTCGGGGAGATATTCTCGGGAAATTTGATTTTTTTTTTTTTGGTTGCTTTGTTACATTATGTTTAGCATTTAGGTTAAATACATACGATTTCAAACTTGTAGTGAGCGTGATTAAAATAGTAATTTTCAATATCCCCTAAAGAGAAATCTAAAATATACTTTTGTGTTTCATCTTTGCCCTCAGTATGTAAGGATTCCTGGTTACTTTCAGTTTAGTTCAAGTTTCCCGTTTCCAGTTTAAAGTTCCCAGTTTTCTAATTATTTTCCAGTTTTCAAGTTTTCTTAAACTTTATAACGTTCATGTCTTCACTGCCTGTTACGGTTTTTTTTCTTCTATGAAGTTACATTTTGCTTGTATCGATTTTCTAAGAGAGGAGGATCTTCAGTTACCTGGTCGAGTCGCCTGAAGATGCCTTTTTGCCTTGATGGTTTGCAGCTACGTTTTATCCACACTGGAGTTTAAAAAAGGACAATTTCCAAATTCAAATATTTAAGTATACATTTTTTTTTACATAAAACATATATAATGTATCTTTAGTTATAAGTTCCTAATAACACCAGGTTCAGTAGATTTGATTCTAAATGCTTCATACATTACCAATGTTTAAATATTAATGTTGAGGCATTTTGACTATTACAGAAATTCATTAAGAAATCAGGAAATGTTTTACTCAGAAGTAAAAAATTCGCTGTTTTCGTTTATTACAAGGATATGTACATTACTTTTTTTTTCTGATAAATACGCAGTAAATAATATAAACACAGTTGACTCAACTCTAGCTTCTTCTTTTGCGGTCATGTGGTGCATTGTGATCAGGTATTTTATATCTCGGCATCGCTTACAGTAAAGTGGCTTTGCCGACGTGTGGTCTAACAGCAGACAGCCGGGCTCCGGCCAAGATTTAGAGAACAATTGTGGTAGCAGATGTACTCCGCACAGTTACTTTAGTTCGGAGTGGTATTTTGTGTTACTTAATGTCCTCAGAGTTGAATGTACGTCAAGTTATTATTATGATATTTCATAGAACATATTAAAGTATAATGACCAGACAAAATCTCATTTTATGCCACAGAAAGCTCGGTTATTTATTCAATGTCCCACAAACATGATATACTAAAACATTTTTCAGCTTTACAGTGTTGTTAAGAACCAGTTATATACGTTTTATTTAGAATAATGCAGTACCACATTACAATCTATACAGATATAATACTCAAATTAATATTTCTCAAAGTTAAAAGGCATTTTTAGTTAAATGTTTAACAAAATCTTTCGAGAAGACGAAATTACATTAAAATTAAGATGTTTTAAATTAAGTTTCCATAAAGTTCGGAACAAGAGAGTTTTATAAATATTAAAACAATTATGTAGCATATATATATTTTTTACGATTTCTGGATGTATGATGTTATTTGGATAAACGGTGAACACTGCTCTACGTGAGGGTTTTGTTAATTCCAAATTGGAAACAATAAAAAATCCTAGTCTAATTACATTTAGTATTTCATATCTTGTTTATTTAATGTTTTGGAAATTCTCATACTGTGAGACCTTCCATGGCTTTTGAACGAAATCTTGAACTCACCGAAGTGCACTGGGATGGTGACGAGAGGCAGCATCAGTGTTATCTGAACGTGCATGATCTCAACTGGGTGGATGGCTGTCACCGAGAAGGCTGTCGGCTGTTTGTACTTGTGATGTAGCTTGTGGAACCTCTTGTATAAGAATGGGATGTGGTATATCCTGTGGAGCCAGTATGTCATATAGTCCTGTTAACATCGACAAAATAACTAACAAAGAATATTGGCAAAGCGAAGAAAAAATATTCTAAACTTAATAATTCACTATATTCTGATAATGGATAAAATCGTGCATGTCAATAAATGCGGTATTATACAAGAGGGAGGCGAAAGACATGGGCATCATTAATCGAACTTAACTTCCATATTAATGGTTTAACTATTTAGCTAGCCTTGTTTAAAACAAATAAAACGTTGAATTATTTATGGTTGACTTAAAATTTTTTTTAAATGGAATATTGTTCATTAGCACCATGACATTACTTTCACGACTTTCTAACAGCTATCACATTCTGCTAATATATTTTTCAAGTATATGAAAACATGCAAGAAAGGAATGAGTATCAAATAATGACATCAACGAATCACGTCTTAGTAAGCTTGGATGTTTATCCTTAGAGTCGAATTTTGAACGTTTTTATGTGCTGGAATTAAATTTTGGGCCAGGAAGTAACTGCAAATATTAACGAGGCTGGAATTACATAAATCTAAACTTTATACCTTCATGTCCTCCAAGATTTCGGTATTTTGGATTCCTACTCCTACTGGACACCTATTCATATAACACGACTCAGAAATACCAATTCAAGATGCCTAGCGTGTTACACACATAATTTTGAAGCTTGTTGTTTAATCCAATAATTACAGCATTAGACTGTTATCCCGGAAATATGCGATGAACTTGCACGGGCGACTGTTGGTGCCCGATAGTCGTAACTTTCATTATTGTGGCCCAAGTTTCCTCATTCACTTCGGGGTTCGGACAAAATGTTTGGGGAATTTTACTATGCTTTAGACATATACATGTATGTTGGTAGGTAGACGTCATTTGCTGTTGGAGAAATGTTCTTCTGTTCGTATAAAGTCATTAAAGAGATCAAAGATGAAGGAAAGGAATGACTTTGTNTAGATCAAAGATGAAGGAAAGGAATGACTTTGTAGTTAATGTTCTTCACCCCACGTTGGTTATATTTATGCATGATTGGGAACATTAAACTTGCATTATGTAAGTAAAGAGTTACATCACTAGCGAACTTCGTCATAGTCTCATCACATTCCTCCCGTGTTTCAAATGGTTTATAAACAACCGTAGCACGAATAGAGATTTACAAATCTCGTGTCAGTTTTGTTGGTTTGCAATTCCATTCATTCCAACACTCCGAGATGCGTCCAACTTCCCCAACTGAATCTGAGTTACCAAACACCCACTCGCGATAGACTAACAAAAATTTGAGGTTGCCCATCGTAGCTGGCCGAGATTTCTAAGTCGGTGAGAAAAATGAATATTAATTTCTCTCGGAAGTCCAAGTTCCTCTCGTAAGACTATTCAAGTGCACCACAATAGTTTTATTTATTCATATGTATAGCGTTACTTATAAATATTCATCACATTAAAACTGGAAGAGAAGTACTGTTTTAAATTTCAAAGCACCTATTTATGTGATGTGAGAGTTTTGATATAGGCTGTTTACGGTAAAGTGAATACTTTTGAAGCCCTAAGTTACTGATTTCTNACCACAATAGTTTTATTTATTCATATGTATAGCGTTACTTATAAATATTCATCACATTAAAACTGGAAGAGAAGTGCTGTTTTAAATTTCAAAGCACCTATGTATGTGATGTGAGAGTTTTGATATAGGCTGTTTACGGTAAAGTGAATACTTTTGAAGCCCTAAGTTACTGATTTCTTTTAGCCATATTTTATACTTTAACCACGTATTTTCAATGAATACTGCCGTGTTAGTAATGAATACAGTGTGTATGTTACACCACACTCACAAGATAACGTCTAAGGCTAAAATAAAATTTATTTATTGGCCATTATTCCAAACGAGAGGGCTTTCAAAAGTCCTCGCTTTACCGTCAATAGCCTACAACTAAGCGTTAAAGCTGTATACTCTTGACAGGTTTGTTAGCAAACTAGCTGTGCTAACTTGACCACTTTCGCTCCTTAATGGAGAGGGTATCTTTGTTGCCTCTCATTCTGGACCTCCGGGTTGGTTTCCCAAAACAAACGACTGGTGGTGTTGGATCACTCACCTCCATTTGGCGGAAGAGAATGTTAAACTACAAAATAATCATCACATTGGTCGCTCTGAGCGCACCATGACCGTGTCGCGGCCTGGAATTTCCTGCCATTCTTGGAGTTTTGACCTAACCGTCATGTTCGGAAGATCGGGTATTAGTTTTCGACGCAGATGACGTTAGCACTCCATCGAAAAGTCCGTCTACTGTAGAGCGCGGATAATTTAACCAGCGCGGTTATACGTTAACCTATATTTTACAAAAAAAAAATCTTCTATATTACATTTAATTCAAAATGGTTTTACATTCTCTGAGTCGAAAATAATGCAAACACACTTACTTAATCCCAGAAAATAAAACNTCTTCTATATAAAATTTAATTCAAAATGGTTTTACATTCTCTGAGTCGAAAATAATGCAAACACACTTACTTAATCCCAGAAAATAAAACGAATACGGCATTATGCAATGTTAAATATAAATAATCAAATACACTTTTGATCATTCATTACCAGATTAGTGGAAGGAAGANACGAATACGGCATTATGCAATGTTAAATATAAATAATCAAATACACTTTTGATCATTCATTACCAGATTAGTGGAAGGAAGAAAAGACTGTGGAGCCACCCTACAAAACAGTAACTCTATTTTGAGCAAGCACATGTTGTTTTCATTCTAAAATATGAGATGAAATTATTTAATGTCAAAGAGCGTACGTCGATGATTACATTTTCTTAAGAATTCTGAACAGTCCCACAACATAATTTCTANTATTTAATGTCAAAGAGCGTACGTCGATGATTACATTTTCTTAAGAATTCTGAACAGTCCCACAACATAATTTCTTACATAGAGCTAAGAAAATTTGTGACTTTTTTCTGCTTCAATACGAATATTTATTATTATATTTATCCTAACTAACTGTTGTGTGGAGAATGCCCAATGTTTCAGCATTGTCATTAGCTCGAATAAANCAATACGAATATTTATTATTATATTTATCCTAACTAACTGTTGTGTGGAGAATGCCCAATGTTTCAGCATTGTCATTAGCTCGAATAAAAAAAAGGTTTTGCACTTTTGGATACAAAGAAATGTAAACACGCATAATTATTGCCAGGGCTACCGACAGACGGCAGAAAAGTCATTAGTTTGCTGGTGATCAAAGTATCACCTCTGATCAAAGTAACCTACCCTTAAGCGACATTCCCACTGCCTTGTGTTCGGCAAACACACCGTTATATCTGACATCACATTTGGGGTGTCTGCCAAGCAGCAGGCTGAGGAATATCCTTGCATATTGTCTGCCAGGCATGTCCGGCGCTATTAATCTAGAGGCAATCCTCCTCGCCCATGTGCGTGGAGATCAAATTGGCCGTCCTAGAAACGGGCGTTCAAGGTGTGAAGAGTCGGACAGTGGAAAAAGATGGGCATTCCTGCATTGATATTTAGAAAATTGGTAGGTGACATAGTGACCTCTCCACCGGTGGGTGTTTGTGCAAGCGTGGTGACGTCACGTACACATGAGTAATCCGAGATGATGTCCATCGTCTCATGATTCAGCCTTTCCTTTTATACGTCAAAATAAGCACGACCCGGTTGCCCAAGAAAGTTCCATTATGGTAGTGGTAGATAAGCGTTTTGTAGCGTACCATTGCCCAAAACATTGTTGCGGAAATGCTCAGCCTTTCTTGGAAACAACCCACATTCGCCCCATCCACCCACAGCTTTTTCCACTATCCATCCCTTCACACTCCGAATATAGGTTCTGCGTTGGCCTTTCTACTCTCCGATCACACGGGCGAGGAGGATCACCTCAAAATGGATCACCTCGTATGTGACTGACAGACAACAAAGACGGGTGTTCAACAGTCCGTTGTTTGACATGGACTCTAATTGTGTCATCAGGTATGTCATCTCGTGCTCTCCTAAGATGTGGCAGCGTACAGGCCGCTTTACGATACAGTTTTAGAATGCGCGATTGGAAGAGCTGCTTGCTGACCTGGTAGACGAAGATGACGACCCACTGGGCGAACCACCAGGTCCACGAGTACTCGCCAAACTCGTAGTAGACTGTGGACCAGCCGCCGTTGGAGATCCAGCACGCAACGACCCCGGAGAAGGTGCTGGACAGCAGCAGGCTGGAGGAGCCGAACAGGATCTCGTGTCTCTCCAGGTCGGGCGGCATGAAGTGCTCAGGTTGGCACTTCCACTCGTGCGCCTTGTCACGCCGGTTCATGTAGTAGTACCACTGCAACAGCGAGGAAATCCCCAAGTCAGGTTTGCGTAACAGTACAACTGGAAATGGGACAGAATTCCCCGTATCTGAACATGCGAAGTGGGGAAAAATGGAAATTGGATTATATTTTAAATACAAATGAATCATGTTTATAATTTTTTTAATGATTCGAATAAAATTGTTTTAAAGAAAATTAATAATATCGTTGCAAAATATATGCATAAATCTACCACGTGGAACACAAAATGGAACTATTCATGATAAATTAGTTTGTGTGTGCGCTTCTTTATAATGAGTTATGCATGTTGTACAGTCGAGTGCAATGTTGTATCAGAATCCACTCTATTCTATAGACTGTTCCCGGTAAAGAGACCCTAGTNTGTTGTACAGTCGAGTGCAATGTTGTATCAGAATCCACTCTATTCTATAGACTGTTCCCGGTAAAGAGACCCTAGTTACTTTTTGTTATTAGCTATTTTTTGTCCTTACACCACTTTTTGAAATAAATATTGGCAATATAATTAATAAACTTCATAAAGTGCTCACTTTACAGTGGATAGCCTATACCACGCTATAAATGTTGAAATTATTCTTGCTGGCTGAGAGACAAACCTAAAAATTTCTTTCACGCATTAGTGAAGAAGACAAAGACAAGACAAAGATAACGTATTTGTCATAAAGAGATCGCAAGCATGTAACGTTTGAGCGTGGTGCTCAGAAAATTTACACAACAGTGAACTTGACATTCAATTTTCAGTATCAATGGCTTGCAAGTCGCAGTTCCAAGTAAAAGATGATTAGAATGCTGCCCCTGCCTATATACTGCACACAGTGTCTTCATATTATCACGCTGCAAATTTTGAGAACATAAATTACTGTTAAAAAGAGACGCGTTTCTTTGTCTCTCCAAAAACGTGGCACTAGGTAGATATTGAAATAATTGTTGCACACAGCGTCTGCTAAACGACCTTCGTGCTAAACTATATCAAAGTATACATTAGTGAACAAAGTTATCTTTACGAACTTTGGCAAAATGATTACGAAATGTGCAGAATGTATCAGTTTTTATCTTGAATGTTATCTTGATATGGAGTGACACTGTATAGATTTTATGCTTTGATTTGTAGATCCTTTCGTATCTAAAAAAAATTTCATATTCGGTAATAAAATCACAAATTATATAATTGCNTGCTTTGATTTGTAGATCCTTTCGTATCTAAAAAAAATTTCATATTCGGTAATAAAATCACAAATTATATAATTGTGGTTATTTAAATAGCAGGGTCATTGGAAAGAAACTTTCTGCAAAACATAACAAAACTTTGCCTTAAACGCTACGAATGTTCATGGTTATGCCTGGATTTGAACCCGGTACATGTGCAGTGAAACTAATATTCATTTTGCAACCTCAAAAACGGTGATCATTGTTANTGCTTTGATTTGTAGATCCTTTCGTATCTAAAAAAAATTTCATATTCGGTAATAAAATCACAAATTATATAATTGCGGTTATTTAAATAGCAGGGTCATTGGAAAGAAACTTTCTGCAAAACATTAACAAAACTTTGCCTTAAACGCTACGAATGTTCATGGTTAAGCCTGGATTTGAACCCGGTACATGTGCAGTGAAACTAATATTCATTTTGCAACCTCAAAAACGGTGATCATTGTTAGAAAAAACATAAATGATTTATGTTTGGATCGCCTCTTGGATAAGATTCAAAATAAATTTATTATTTGTTTGCTAATAAGAAAACCTGATAGCTCATAAGTCCAATATTTGATTTATGTGCCATGTGCATACATAAGCAGTCCACAATGTTTGATTCCCAGTTTACTAAATTATTTGACTTTCCTTAGAAAATTGTTTAATGTACTCTACACTGCCATCTGTTCAGTGGTTTATGTAGCTCAGACTCTAAGTATACAATTTTTTGGATGGAAAACAGTTTTTATATGGTTGATATACTTATTACAGACCACACTCATCCGTGCGATTACAAAATAACTTTGTTCTTTTCAAACTTGGCTTAACGTTCAAACTGAAATATAATTAAATGTTTGAAAATGTATTGGAATCACAATACAGATAAACGCCAATGACTTATTTGAATTTAAAATACAAAAACATCGCCAGAAAGGTTATATTTTTAATACAAATAATGATCAAACATACGAAAGTTTAGGTTAGAGAGATTTTTGATTAATATAGACAAAACGGAATACATTTCTGTTTCCTCTTAACCAAAACAGTATTTTCAAGACCACTGAATCTGATAGAAAATTATTTATATAATGAAGTTACAACTTGCATCATTGCCTCTATTTTATACAATAGGGATTTTATACCAAAAAAAAAAAATACTGAGTTTATAAATTGACTTATTTTAATATTAAAAGATGTCAATTCATTTCCTTTCCCATAGCGACAATGCCACAATTGATATATGTGACGTTCTTACTCTTATAACACCCTTATTTCTGCACCTGTGAAAGTCGACTAACGCCATGCAGAAGAGTGCCTAAAGAGTTATAAAGGCAAATTGCTACTTGCAGTCAACAAAGGCGAGTATAATAATCTTGGTTAGGACTGTTTTACTCCAACAAAAATAAATTAATCGACAAGAATTTCAAGAAATTTTAGTCTTTCTGGAATGACAGTAAAAAATGCTGGTATGTTTCATGGCATATGTAGTGAAATAGGCAATAGATTCTAATGCAATTCAACTTGGCCTCTCCTATGTAGCCTTTTCAAAGGTTCATTAGGTACATCGAAGTACTTTTTGGAATTGTTACCAAATATAGACATTTCTCAATTTTTTTTTCGAATAAAGTTCTTTTCTCATACCATAAAAACATTTGTTGTGCATTTTGTATTAAAGGCATTTTGTATTTAGACATCCCTCATTCCTTACAATTTCATAAACATCAATATAATTGAAATTGATGAAAATATTTTACAATCATAGCCTAGACGAAAAAAAAAAAAAACGTATTAAATTATGACTTCGTATTTTTTATAGAGTAATCTTTATTTTAAACTTTTTAGCCTACAATATATTTTGTACAGGCTATTCGTGGTACATCGACCACTTTTGAAAAACCCGCTTGGGATATACTTATGCTTCTCATTTCATATCCTCTCACAATATGTAAAGTTGACGCTGCCAAGAGCCTGATCACATTAATTATTCGCCATTCAAGTAACACCGTGGAATTATTAAAAATATAATGTGTTACGCATATGCAAATTCATACTCTTATGTGTAAAAACAGCTAACACAAACAAACTTACTAACGCTATCATTCGCAATGCAATGTCATGTGATAATAACGCTTTTTATCTATTCGCTACCAACTCAACTACGAACTTGCATGCCATTGCCTAATGTATTTATATATTTGAAGTTGTGAGTAGTGTTTTTTTAAGTTCTGTTTTAAAGGTGCTTAATTAAATGTGGGGAGCGTTTACCAACATTATTATGTGTGTTATATATGCTCCCACGGTACATAAAGCGGCTTACGTGAAGAAAACCGCCGATGGCGAAGTAAATGCCATAGGAGACGACGCACGCTATTAGCCAGAAGTACAGCAAGTTCTTGAGGTGAAGAGATTCTAACGTGACTTCGGACCAGTCGATGCGGCTGAAGTTGGTGTTCACGTCGCCGTGGTTGATTCCCAAATATTTCAGGCAGTGCACGGCTATGATCAGCCATTCGCCTGGAAAAAAAAAAGATCGTTAACTGATCAGAAGGGGGACTATCGCTGGATAAGTTTCTGCAAGAATTAGTACTACTGTAACGTCATTACCACAGATGAGCATGCTAGTGTAGCGAAGTGCGATGTGTTGGACCTCTATAGGAGGTCAGAGACGTTACATTAAGTGAATACTCGGGAACCATAAAACCTTGGTTGTGCTGTGAAATGTGTGGCAGTTGATAAGTGCATCGCCCTCCTTTCACATGATAATTGACACCGATTAACCAAAGAAAATTTTCGTAATGCTAAGATGCAAGCTTCCTAAGACCCAACCGCAGGCGCCATAGGAATTCCTGACGTATTCGGTGTCCCCTTTTCGGAACGGACGATGTGATGGATACGAAGTAAAAGCATCAGGATGAATACGTCGTGGGGAATCACCACATTCCACCTTAACCACTGGCATCAGTCTGTGAAATACTACTTTCTGAAAGCAAGTTAACAAGTGGTTACAGACTGGTAAAAAAAAATTAAATTTACTGAGAATCATATCTTAGAGACATGTGTCAAGACGTGTTTATTATTGGTTCACTCGTACATGAGATGCGGGTTTCAATACTTTGCACACAATGAATTACATGAAAAGCATTTGCTATCACGGTTCACAATAATGTAATAAACCATCTGTAACACATCTGTGCTGTCAACTGTAACGTATCGCCGACGAGTATATGCATACAGAATACCACGGCGTTCGCAATTCGACCGCTCTACTCATTAGTGCTTTTCAATTTCAGATCTGAACGATGTCGGTCTCAAGAATGGTATACCCGAATACGTAAGACAGTGAAATTCGTAAATATTAAGTTACTTTCCACTACTCTGTTGCTATTTTTTCACAGGTTTTCATTTATTTGGCTTCATTTTCACCGTTCCAGGTTTGTGTAACGTTAGTAAGTGCCATTTCTCGGCATTCAAACCCCTCTTTATTGCTCCCCCATACGTTTTATACCTACATAACAAGTAAGTCCTTGGTGTTTCTGTCCTTGTAGGACTACTGAGTTACTGAGCTTCTCTGCTAAGCTTTGTAGAAGGGTACTCTATGGAGAGTTCCTTAACGATTTGGCTGACATCTAACGCCTGGCGAGTTTGTTCCTTTTTTTCCAGAAATCGTCGTCATTTTTGCTCGCTCCTGGAGCTGCGAGTTTAAGTTACGTACTGCATTCCGGCTTTAGCTCAGCGGAATACGACAATTATTCTGATATACGACAATTAGCTCATTTTATAAACCAGATATACCTCGTTATGAAACAACACTTTTATAAGGAAGTGGATATGTTTTTACTTTCATAGCGTTTACCCAATATGCAGTAGCAAACACATCAATAAATAGAATTTAAAGGATGTTTCCCAGTTTCCCAGTATTATTGAGCAGCTTATTTCTGATTGCTCCATTATTATCAAACGAAAAATTATCGTACTTGTTAAAAATTTCTTATTATATGGTGACTACTGTGCAAAATACAAAGTTAAGTTTATAAGCACGCACTTCTAACGTCTTTCCCTACGAATGTAAAATATTATGGCCATTAAAGAATTTTTTTGAGTGAACTGATTAAACATGCCAACAACCTCGTTGCAACACAGACGCTAATTCTGAATAATTAGTACTTCTCGCGAGAGAGAGAGAGAGAGAGAGAGAGATAAATTGTTTGAGGTGCGCCGTAAATAGGCTATATGTGGTGTCCATGGTGGTTGAAATAAGTATTTCAATCGCCGTAGCAGTTTAAGGGTGGCACCACGTACGCGTAGCAGTAACGCATTGTAACTGCATTACGTTAACGGCGTGGTTGGGACAGCTGGCAGCAACAAGGTAACGTTCTGTCTTCAGTTAAATAGTGGAAGTTGATCCACACCAACCACATTCGGCTACAAATCCAATAGAAACTTCTGCGCTAAGAACACTGAATTCATAACTGTTGTATCAAGGACCACCGTAGGGAATTTGACAATGAATTCTCATCACGTACGTGAGTCGTACAAACGAAGTTTGATGCCTTTTGCATCCTTATGACTGATGAGCTCGTAGTAAGTAATTTACTAAAGGAGATAACACATATTGACAGATTTAAATCAACCCACGACTGGAGATCTCGCCAATGATAATAATTATTTTTAGGTAGAAAAATACGAAGTTCAGTTTTCTCCACTCTTCCAAAATACAATTTTGGAATGTTTATGCAATAGAAATAGTATTGCCACCAACAAATTTGTTATTTTTACAGCGGAAAACAATTTTTGTATGCGATTGCTTACGACCTTTATTTTTATCTATTAGCGGGGTAACGAATAAATGTTTCATAGACAGACCTGTAAAATAAGTAAAATTATTAAATTAATTTTACAAGTTTGTAACTCAGGTACAAGAGTCCTTTCATATCTTATCATAATGGATTTTTCCTATCTGCAAGTGACAAGTGTCTCTAAGAATTTCTCTAAAGCTGTGAGATTCCCTGACATCAGTACAAAATTCAAATTGACTTCTGATATGATATCTGCAAACATTAGAATTTGGAAAATTGGCTTTAATAGGTAGTGATACAATGGATATACGCAAAAACCATATATGCATTAATTAAAAAAAAAATACGTAAATCAAAAATGTTTACTGGGTACTGGATTTCGGGGTAATTCCACGCTGCACTGACATTTCCNAAAAAAAAATACGTAAATCAAAAATGTTTACTGGGTACTGGATTTCGGGGTAATTCCACGCTGCACTGACATTTCCGGGCTACTGTAGTAGTTCAGGCTAATCGCCTCTTTCCACTGCAAACCAGACTCGTGGTTCGACTCTCGGTAGGAATATTCGCATAATGAAACGAGGCGGACATTGCCGTTGGCAAGTGGAGATTTTCTCCTGGCACTACCGTTTACTTCCACAGTTGCATCTCCCAGCTGTCAAGCGATGCCCTAACCTCACACATTTCCTCCCCTCCCACAGTCCTGCCCCCTGCCTCCTCCACTAGTGATTGTTCTAGGCTGCGCCTCGTGCGAGGTCAGATGTCAGGCGAATGACACATCCGAGTGCGTCGTCGGTCGCTTCATCGCGTGCGCGCGCATCAAGTCGCATTGCCGACAATTGCCGGGCGAGCACTCAGTATTCCGTTCACAGCGGACCTGCTCGCCAGATAAACGTCGTCACTTCTGAGAGGGCAAGACGCCGGGCTCGGGGAGAAGAGGTGGCCGACGTACGCACGAGGCTCTTTCCGACATAACAGATGAGAGTTTTTTCGCAGCTAAGGGGATTGAAAGTAAACATTTGTTAGTGCTTACAATAACTATTTTGTTGGTTCTTTCCAAAGCGTTATTTTGTTGCAGATTGTGATGGAAATTAACACGTAGTTTGGCGAATAATAGAGCATTTGGTGCCCAGTAGTATATTTGTTTATTATATTAATGGTTATTGGCTGACAACAAATATTTAGTTGGCAACAATGGCGTTAATACCGCCCATAGTAAACTATTTGTTGCACTCGCAAAATTACTGCCATTATATACTGCACATGCGTGCTTGCGTATTGGAAGTGACTTCCTTCTGCCTGGCCACGACGCCATATTTGTTCGCGTTCGTCTCTTTGCATCAGGTTACGAACTAATTTATGATGGATGTTATTATTATATTGGAGGTGCATAACGTAATTTAGTTAATCTAAGTAGGCAAATGTTAAACATAAATTATTCCAGGAAATAAACTTTCCGTGAGGTGAATTGTTCGAGCCTTGGCGTATGTGACAATAGATTTGAGATATGTTTATGCTCAAACCCACGTATTAAACACCAAGCGTAGTGGCGTAGAGGTACCAAGCTGAACTCGCATTGGTAAGGACCATCGCTCGTTAACCCGCCCGTCATTTCTGATTTCTACCATATACCTGCCTACTACTGCAAGCAGCGAAATAGTATTGTGAGTCTCACTAACCGGTATTGCTGCTATCATCGTAACCTTTTTGCTGCGACTAACAAACAAGTTATTGCCTACCTACGCAATTAATATATATTTCTGACCACGAAAGTCCTATTGCGTCTGCCAATAAGTAATTAAATTTCAGAAAAAAAAATTTTGGTGTCAAAAAATATTTGGTGAGGCGTATATTTACAAAACAATCTTGTGGTCACCAACAAAGTTTTTTGGTCNATAAATTATTCCAGGAAATAAACTTTCCGTGAGGTGAATTGTTCGAGCCTTGGCGTATGTGACAATAGATTTGAGGTATGTTTATGCTCAAACCCACGTATTAAACACCAAGCGTAGTGGCGTAGAGGTACCAAGCTGAACTCGCATTGGTAAGGACCATCGCTCGTTAACCCGCCCGTCATTTCTGATTTCTACCATATACCTGCCTACTACTGGAAGCAGCAAAATAGTATTGTGAGTCTCACTAACCGGTATTGCTGCTATCATCGTAACCTTTTTGCTGCGACTAACAAACAAGTTATTGCCTACCTACACAATTAATATATATTTCTGACCACGAAAGTCCTATTGCGTCTGCCAATAAGTAATGAAATTTCAGAAAAAAAAATTTTTGGTGTCAAAAAATATTTGGTGAGGCGTATATTTACAAAACAATCTTGTGGTCACCAACAAAGTTTTTTGGTCACCATAAAACTATTTTTTCAGTGTATCCTTTTCATTTTTGATTTATTTTTGTTTCTCCATAGTTTACTTTTCAGATCAGATAATTTAAAACGAGGAATAACAATAACAAGATATAAAGCATATATATATATGTAATTCCACAACACATTGCCAATGTTGTTTTTGTGTAATTTGCAACGGTTATGAAGACTATATCATCATTTACTATGCTTTTAGTCTCGCATGAGAAATTACAGACTTTAATCAGAACATCCTGGTTTCGGGAATTGTGCAAAGCAGTCCTGTATGAAATAAATTATGTTTTGAATTTTAAAATTAAATTTTTACAGTGCGTTATATAGATATATAAATAAACACATCATGCTAGGATACCATTACCATAAGGAAAAGGGCGCACTTACGTCTTAAGAATATAAAATTTTTGCCGCAACTAGTTTTTCAGAGTGCGTATCACAATTTTTGGCACTTTAAGACCTAAATAATATTTTCTCATGTTTTTTACATTGCTAGAATGGACTCCCTTTATTATTCTTTGACTACTGGAAGATGATAATAAAGAACATAATGCAAAGCTATTTCATGAAAATAAATATTTCTTTAAAATAGGCAAAGAAATTTAGCTTATACTAGTTCATAGAGTTTTTTTATACTCCGGCAACGTAGTTTCCTGAAAAAAAAAAATGGTTGTGTTTTAATAAATGCGTAATAAAACTATATCCGGTTAATTTTTCGAACAATTCTACGAACGTTAAGTCATGCATTATGTGCGCATGAAATTTAATTTTTACATATAAAACTATGGAAGATATTAGAAGAAATTTTTCTGAGTTCCACGAACGTTTTATTTATTAGAATAGTGTGTTATTAAAGGAGTTTATTTAGAGTGAATATTTTGATTCAATGCAATTAAATATAAATATTTTCTTATATTTCCATTAGATAAAACACCAGGTTAGCAGGGATATTATTGCAGCGACAATAGCAGTCCTCACCAGGTTTTCCGTAACCATTTTCAGCAATGTGAGACACGTACGTGAATAGGGAAGAGTAAATTTACATTCTGGAACAATTGTTTATAGGAAAGATATTAACAATATCTTCGATATTCATTAGAAGTGAAAATTAAATTACTTATTTTAGCGTTAACTTCGGTAACTTAAAACTGCCTTTACA
This sequence comes from Clitarchus hookeri, assembly GCA_002778355.1. Taxonomy (NCBI): domain Eukaryota; kingdom Metazoa; phylum Arthropoda; class Insecta; order Phasmatodea; family Phasmatidae; genus Clitarchus; species Clitarchus hookeri. The sequence continues at coordinate 97,317 of NQII01004007.1, forward strand.
TATAATCACAAAACGTTAAGAGTCACAGAACGTGGCAATTATTGCTTTTATAATAAAATTTTTACGTATTAGTACCAGAAACCTTTCATAGAGATGTGAAGAAAAATTGTCAACGATTATTTCGTAAACACAGTAGGTCTATAAAAAATATATTCCGGTCGTCAACACGACGGAATATCTGGTCATCTCTCAACAAAAACTATATCCTCATAAAAAAAAGTGCTAAATATTTTAACACAATTGATGTATAAGAAATATTGACGAAAATAAAATTACATTTTTAAACAGGTTTATGATATAAATATTGTGAATTCATGATAGTTGTTTTGAAAGTTTACAAAATTTTAGTGTTATAGATGTGGAATATTATGATTTACAAATCAAGGTACATATTTTGAGCCGCATTATGTGAATTCATTCAAAATTATTGAAGGCTTCCATAAAAAGTGGTAAACAATCCAGCACTCACACTGAGGTAAGACATTTTAAATATCTGTTTCAGCAGGATAACTTCGTTCTTATGGGCTAATAAACAACAAATGTTTTCATATTTTAGTTTAATAAGGTGCATTTTCTCATACTCTTCATTCATTTCATAATAAATTTACTGTTTAATTAAATTTGATAATTTTTATCAGAAATGTGTTTTCCAGTTTAGTAAGAACATTTGTTTTGGCCGAAAATTAATATATATTATATTATTAGATATAATAAAATTGTTTGATAGTTCCTCTTTATTTATAAAGCTATGAAATAATCTAATTTAATAAGTGCGATTGCAGATTGTAATTACGTGGAAAGTTAACGATTAGTGGAGACTGAAATAAAATCACGAAATAGATTCATTGAGATTCATGAATAAAATATTTCTTCTCCGAAATTCATTCATTGCAGGAGATATAAATCCATGTCATACTGAAACGAACTCAGTAGAATGGGTTGCCATTGATGGTTATCCATCGTTCATTTCTTTTTAATGAGAAAAAAATAAGGGAGAAGTAATTCTATCATTGCATTTTAACTTTCCCAACATAAGCAAAGTTGTTAAAAGTGTGACGGAATATCTGCTAAAAAATGTCTGAATTCACAATCTCGAAAGAGAGACACGCCTACCTATTGCTGCACTATGACAACCATGAGCTTCGTATTCCGAAGACAACTAAGCATCTTGGCTGCTATTTGTAACAAATTTTCTTCTGTTCCTTACCACTTAAAATTTGTTTTCAAAGAATCACAATACTTTTGAAACGTTATGCTCACTTCACGCCACAGTTGTTGTGAATTAATTTAAGTACTTTCGACGCAAAGGATCAAAAATTTTATCCACTGCTGCCGGATAACTACACCCAGCACCTGTGATCAGTAATATTGTGTATATCTAGTCCTCAAACCAATGGACTTGCGGAATATTTCCTGTCTCTAGAGATGTTATAAAACCAAAAAATTCGTCGCAGAATGATGTTACCTTAACGAATATTTAAAATTTCCCATTATAGTTCATTCATGGTCACTTAAAACTTCTTGAAGCCCTGCTATAGTTTGTATTTCAGGATAATTCTCCGCCTCACGCAAACAAAGCTTAAGAAAAACTAGAAAGTCACAACAAAGGGACAGGACAACGCAACGCATTTGTGTGTACTCAGTTTAATAATATTTTGCATAAAACTATTTCTTACTATGCATTACCAANGGACAACGCAACGCATTTGTGTGTACTCAGTTTAATAATATTTTGCATAAAACTATTTCTTACTATGCATTACCAACACTCCTATATTATTTTATGTTTTTCTTTATATTTATTATAAATAAAATATTAAACATGTATAGATAAATGCAAGTAAAAGTTCCATTTAACCAGAAATAAGGCAATTTTATGTTTAAAAGATTTAAACAATGGTTTTTATACATACAATATTTAGGTAAGAAACAAACACTTCATAAATAGGTTAAATTTTCAAAGGTTTACTAGCAAAGTATGTTTATAACTTTATTAGATAAATACAGTGATTTTTTTATTATAATGTAAAGTAGCAACACAAGTATGAAAATATAAATTATGATGATAAAACCTTTACTTAAAAGAGACAAAATTAAGAAATAAACAAATTTTCCCAAAAGGCTTAAGATTTGAGGTACAAGGTATAATATTTATGTCGGTAACAAAATTAAATGAAATAAACTTCAGCTAAGTCACAGCAAGCTTTCTACTTAATACCATGGACAGCGGCGAATGATATGTGCGTGCAACGTATGTTGCGGTCTGGCTATGATGTATCTCGTTTTTACCCAGTTTTACACATCAACANAATGATATGTGCGTGCAACGTATGTTGCGGTCTGGCTATGATGTATCTCGTTTTTACCCAGTTTTACACATCAACCGTCAAGGCCATTCGTGAATGGTATATTTTGATGTTTAAATTTAATGAGATGCTGCACAAAAAATTAATTAATATTTTCACTTTTTATATTGAATCATGCTACGGAAAAGTATTCAAAATTTTTTTAATTACAGATTTAAATGTGAAGAAAACAAAATAGTTTTTTTTTCTCACAAAAATTTAAGAGTTAAAAGAAAGTAGGGACTTTAAACATATGAAACAAAATATTGTAGTCTTGGGATTGGCTACATAATAATTATTATACCACTCAGTCTCGGAAAATTGACTTGTTTTTATTTTTTGGTTATATAACTACTGCTAGAGAAAATTGTATTTAAAATAAATCACGTTGTTAAAAGACAAATTTTTACTTTCATAGTCATTTTGTTTGGTTTCGTTGTGACATAATACACGTGTCCCGTAATGGATGTTACAATGGCGAGAGTTAACTTCTCAAGTCTCCACGATTGTTTTATGAATGTTTCTGGAACTACGCTTCTGACATCGTTAAAAATTGTCTGTGTTGTAAGAAGACTTTGCACACTTAAGTGATAACGTCATTTCATTACAAAATGATTCTGAGATGTGACCATTTTAACGGCGCACCAATGGCATCGCAGCTTTGTTTAAGGTGTGCACAATGAGCCGATGATCTGCAAGTCAGTGTCATGTCGTGGCTATTCTGATATCTGATTGGCGTGTTTGGCCGTAACGTCACTGTGGTTGCTGGGTCGTTGTCGGTGCGGTACCGCAACGGTTGATATGACAAACCTTTACCTTTCACTTACAGAAGGTCGGCATTTTGCATGGGTTATGATTGGCGATTTTGCGTGCGCCACGCAAATCTTGAGCCATTTGGTGCGTGCTCACATTCAGGTGCAGTAAGGAAAGCCACGGAAACTCAACCAATTACTAAAGAAAATGTACTATTACAACGTCGGTCATTTCAAATAAAAAAACAAAACTCATTTATAAAGCACATTATATTTTTTTTTCAAATAACAGCGTAATTTAAGTCGACAAAAGAAGCATGGCTATTCGATAACGAATTGTTAACTCCACAATCGTCCCTAAATGTTTTGGGGGAAAAAAAGTAAACAAACAAGAAATCGGCACACGAAAAAAAAAAAATCAAGTTGGTTAAAAGTGTAACGTAAAGAAATTACACAAATAAAAAAGTGCGTGGCAGTTCGTAAACGAAGTTTTAAACCCCAGCGTTTGTTGTTATCTTGTTTTGTAATACATAAAAAAAATAAAAGCTCTGATTGCTCTACAACCTACCGACAGCTTAAGAACTAAACTCAAAAGCAAGGCAACGACATTCATCGTAGCACGCAGAAACCTAGAACCTCACACCGTCGCATCAGTTTGACTACGGGTATAACTGCCATTCTGATAGTTTTAAAAATTACTGTTAAAATGTCTGTCAGTGATGTTACCGGGTAGAGGGGGATTAGGAATAGTAATTAAGTGGTGAAAATCTATTGCATGTTGTCAATTTTAATTATTCGCCACAAAACCACGACTGGTTTATTAATCACGTACATTAAGTTTATTCTTATAATCCATATTTGTGCTTTGAGAGGTGTATCACTGGCACACTGTACAGAGGTAGACAGGACAGTGTTGGGGCGATGGGAATCTCATCGAGGTCCTCACAGCCAGAGGCACCTATGCATAAAGAGAAAACAGAGCGAAACATAACACGAAAGCTTAAATAGTCCGCATGAGTGATGTTAATAGCCGCTGGATGAAGAGATATGCAAAAAAATGAAGAAAAATGAGAAATAAGAAAACTACACAAACTTTTAAACTCTTATCTTAAGGAAATTTTGTTGGGGGTGTTCCATATTCGTATACCTCTTCTCTTTTACATNAATGATATGTGCGTGCAACGTATGTTGCGGTCTGGCTATGATGTATCTCGTTTTTACCCAGTTTTACACATCAACAGTCAAGGCCATTCGTGAATGGTATATTTTGATGTTTAAATTTAATGAGATGCTGCACAAAAAATCAATTAATATTTTCACGTAGCGTAATGCGTATTAAAAAATATTTACCACTTTTTATATTGAATCATGCTACGGAAAAGTATTCGAAATTTGTTTAATTACAGATTTAAATGTGAAGAAAACAAAATAGTTTTTTTTTCTCACAAAAATTTAAGAGTTAAAGGAAAGTAGGGACTTTAAACATATGAAACAAAATATTGTAGTCTTGGGATTGCCTACATAATAATTATTATACCATTCAGTCTCGGAAAATTGACTTGTTTTTATTTTTTGGTTATATAACTACTGCTAGAGAAAATTGTATTTAAAATAAATCACGTTGTTAAAAGACAAATTTTTACTTTCATAGTCATTTTGTTTGGTTTCGTTGTGACATAATACACGTGTCCCGTAATGGATGTTACAATGGCGAGAGTTAACTTCTCAAGTCTCCACGATTGTTTTATGAATGTTTCTGGAACTACGCTTCTGACATCGTTAAAAATTGTCTGTGTTGTAAGAAGACTTTGCACACTTAAGTGATAACGTCATTTCATTACAAAATGATTCTGAGATGTGACCATTTTAACGGCGCACCAATGGCATCGCAGCTTTGTTTAAGGTGTGCACAATGAGCCGATGATCTGCAAGTCAGTGTCATGTCGTGGCTATTCTGATATCTGATTGGCGTGTTTGGCCGTAACGTCACTGTGGTTGCTGGGTCGTTGTCGGTGCGGTACCGCAACGGTTGATATGACAAACCTTTACCTTTCACTTACAGAAGGTCGGCATTTTGCATGGGTTATGATTGGCGATTTTGCGTGCGCCACGCAAATCTTGAGCCATTTGGTGCGTGCTCACATTCAGGTGCAGTAAGGAAAGCCACGGAAACTCAACCAATTACTAAAGAAAATGTACTATTACAACGTCGGTCATTTAAAATAAAAAAACAAAACTCATTTATAAAGCACATTATTTTTTTTTTTTTTCAAATAACAGCGTAATTTAAGTCGACAAAAGAAGCATGGTTATTCGATAACGAATTATTAACTCCACATTCGTCCCTAAACGTTTTGGGGAAAAAAAAGTAAACAAACAAGAAATCAGCACACGAAAAAAAAAAATCAAGTTGGTTAAAAGTGTAACGTAAAGAAATCACACAAATAAAAAAGTGCGTGGCAATTCGTAAACGAAGTTTTAAACCCCAGCGTTTGTTGTTATCTTGTTTTGTAATACATAAAAAAAATAAAAGCTCTGATTGCTCTACAACCTACCGACCGCTTAAGAACTAAACTCAAAAGCAAGGCAACGACGTTCATCGTAGCATGCAGAAACCTAGAACCTCACACCGTCGCATCAGTTTGACTACGGGTATAACTGTCATTCTGATAGTTTTAAAAAATACTGTTAAAATGTCTGTCAGTGATGTTACCGGGTAGAGGGGGATTAGGAATAGTAATTAAGTGGTGAAAATCTATCGCATGTTGTTAATTTTAATTATTCGCCACAAGACGGTGACTGGTTTATTAATCACATACATTAAGTATATCCTGATAATCCCTATTGGTGCTTTGAGAGGTGTATCACTGGCACACTGTGCAGAGGTAGAGAGGCCAGTGTTGGGGCTATGGGAATCTCATCGAGGGCCTCACAGCCAGAGGCTCCTATGCATAAAGAGAAAACAGAGCGAAAAATAACACGAAAGCTTAAATAGTCCGCATGAGTGATGTTAATAGCCGCTGGATGAAGATATATGCAAAGAAATGAAGAAAAATGAGAAATAAGAAATTTGGACAAACTTTTAAACTCTTATCTTAAGGAAATTTTGTTGGGGGTGTTCCATATTCGTATACCTCTTCTCTTTTACATGCCTAAAATCTGATGACTTTTCCAACCTGAAACCGCTACCACCACAGTCCGCCCCTGACATTGTAGCAGGGCCATAATGGGTTGGCTGTGAGTGATCGCAATACGACATGTTTGCCGCCGGCTGCACGGTGGTTATTGGTTCCTGCCGAGGGTACAGTAGCGAGGACGCAGCAGTACACCTCGCAGTCAAGGACGACAGTGGGCTGAATAGGAAGAGTGAGGGGCCTCAACGTCTCCTACCTCTCATGGTGGCTCCCATGGTGAAGACGGCCAGGAAGACGACCACAGGCCGCACCATCTCCGGGACGCGGGCCCACGCCTTGTCCATGGTGTCGCTGTAGTTGTCGAGCCACGTGACGGCCATCGGGTCGTATGGCACCGTCTTGCCGGCTGGCTTCTTGTCGCCGCCGGCGGCGGTGGTCGTCGACGTCGCGTCTGTCCCCATGGTCGCCG